>JAGKTI010026806.1:0-11469 GCA_018397915.1 Birgus latro | reverse complement strand
TGTGTGTGTGTGTGTGTGTGTGTGTGTGTGTGTGTGTGTGTGTGTGTACACACAGTCATATGTTTCTTTGTTCTGTTCTCCTTGCTTTCTCGTTACTATGTTTCCCACTTATTACTATAATGAATGATCTCTTGTAGTATATGATATTTCTTCCACATCCCCACCACACGAAATTCGTCCCTCAAACAGATTAATAGTTCACTGTGTGTTTTTATCTTACGATCTCTTTCGAATTCTTACAGGCGGTATTATGAACAAGCAAAACTTCAAATGCAGGTCACGACTTTCGACCAAACCCTGGTGTCAAAGTTTTCTCATATCCGAGTCAAAACCTTGCTGTGGCCTCCGCCGCCGTTCACTCAGATCACCTGGGGTGTTGGTTCAGGAACTGTGGGAAGTTGGTGTGGCGCACCTGGGGCTGAATAAGCTGCTGTGGCAAGTTGTGGTGGTGAGGAGGCAAGTAGTAGTAGTTGTTCCCTAGGCAGTCTGGCCGAATAGCCCCGAGTCCCTAAGGAAGGCCACGGCAGAGACCGGGCCCTCCCACAGAGCTCTCAAAGAGTGTATGTTGTGTTGCTGGCGTAGGTGATTATGTGCAGTGCAGTCTTCCATGATGTGCATAATAGTATGGGGTGCTGTGTTACATCCTGGACAGGCGTCAGCGACGGAGTCATCCAGCCTCTTCTGATAACTTAAGAGGACTGGATGATGACCACATCTCAGCCTGGCCAGGTGGGCCCTGTCCTCTCGAGGAAGACAGGATTCAGAAGGATGGATATCAGGAGGCCGCGCATGCAGCTGTGTGTGTGTGTGTTTT
Source organism: Birgus latro (assembly GCA_018397915.1). NCBI lineage: Eukaryota > Metazoa > Arthropoda > Malacostraca > Decapoda > Coenobitidae > Birgus > Birgus latro. The sequence continues at coordinate 10,655 of JAGKTI010026806.1, read as the reverse complement.
TTTTTTAATGCAAGGAAGAAGGAACCAAAGGCCACAGGCCTGCATATGTTCCTTCCAAGAAAAAGCAAAAACAATACAAAAAAGAGCCAAATTCAAGATCCATTCATTTCGAGATGCCTGGACACACTGCGTTTGAAAGATTGGAGATCATAGGAAGCAGGGAATAGAGACAGAGGGGGACAGTTCCAGAGTTGACCAGTTGCATAAATGAAGGACTGGGAGTAACAGTTAACTCTTGCATTAGAGAGTTGGACATAAAAGGGATGAGAGTTTGTTGCTAGACGGGTACTACGTGCCCGTCGTAGAGGTGGAGGGATGCAAGCAGACAGTTCAGAGGAACAGTGACCAATGAAGTAGTGACAGAAAAGAGATAAAGAAGCAACAGTGCGGCGAAGAGACAAAGGTTGAAGGGAATCAGTAAGAGGAGGAGAGTTAATGAGACGAAAAGCCTTTGACTCCACCCTATTGAGAACAGCTGCATACGGGGAGCCTCCCCACACATGACAGTTGTACTCCATACACGGGCGAATAAAACCAGTGTACAAGGTCAGCAACTGTGCAGGGGTAAAGAAATTCCGGAATCGGCTTAGGACACCTAATCTCTTTGAAGCAGACTTCACAAGAGATGTAATATGTTTTTTCCAAGACAAATCCCGAGAGAATGAAACCCCAATCATGTTGATGCAGGACTGAACTGGACATTATTAAACATTAGTGGGTAATCCTGAGGAAGATTATGTCGGGTTGACAAATGTAAGAACTGAGTTTTTGATGCGTTAAAAATAACAAGATTATTTTTACCCCAATCAGAGATATGAGCCAAGTCAGACATTAGGTGTGCCATAGCCTCATCCCTTGTTTGCTGAAGTAACTGCTGAGATGGACGTTGCGGAAATCGAATGGAAAGGTGAAGGGTGGAATCATCAGCATATGAGTGGATAGGGTTTGATGTACAGCTTAGAAGGTCATTGATGAATAAAAGGAAGAGAGCTGGTGATAGGACAGAGCCCTGAGGAACACCACTGTTGATAGATCTAGGAGAAGAACTATGGCCGTCTACAACAGCAGCTATAGAATGACCAGAAAGGAAGCTAGAGATGAAGGCACAGATAGAAGGACAGAAACTGTAAGAGGGCAGTTTGGAAATCAAAGATTTATGCCAGACTCGATCGAAAGCCTTTGAGATGTCAAGTGCAATGGCACAGCTTTCGCCAAAGTCCCGAAAGGAGGATGACCAGGAGTCTGGAAGGTAGGTGAGAAGATCGCCATTGGAGCGTCCCTGACGGAACCCATACTGACGATCAGAAAGAAGGTTGTGACAGGAAAGATGCTTTAAAATTTTTCTGTTAAGAACTGATTCAAAAGCTTTTGAGACAGGATGATAAAGCAATTGGACGATAGTTGGAGGGTTGGGAATGGTCACCCTTCTTTGGGACTGGCTGAATGAGAGCAAATTTCCAGCAAGAAGGAAAGGTACAAGCTGATAGACAAAGGCGAAAGTTTACCTAGGCAAGGTGTAAGCACAGAAATACAGTTTTTGAGGACAACAGGAGGGGCTCCATCAGGCCCATATGCCTTGTTAGTATTAAGGCCAGTGATGGCAGAAAATACATCAGCTGAAGAAATTTCAATGTCAGTCATGAGGAAGTCAGAGGAGGGATGTGATGGAGGAACAGCACCGGAATCGTCTGAGGTGGAATTGGAGGAGAAAGTCTGAACGAAGAGATCTGCTTTATCAGTAGAAGAAATAGCTACAGAGCCATCAGAGTAGAAAAGAGAAGGGAAGGATGATGAGGTAAAATTGTTATTCAGGTTTTTGGCAAGGTGTCAGAAGGAGCGAGAAGAATTCGAGTAGGAGAGTTGGGAACATTTAGCAAGGCTGAAATTATTTTTAGCAGAGCGAAGAACAGACTTAGCACGATTCCGGGCAGAAATATATAAAAGATGTGATTCAGGGGAAGGTTGGCTCCCGTGCCTTTTATAGGCCCTCTCCTTGTTGCGGACAGTGTTAGAACAAGCGTGATTAATCTAAGGTGATAGTGGAAGGATATATATAACAGAATAGGAATTTATAGACTTTCTTAACAGTACACAGCAGAGACTAAACGCTCAAGTAGGCTGTATTATTGTACTGTTGGTCTCTGAGAAAGTTAGTTTTTCCCCTTAACATTCAAAAAATAATAGTAATAATAATAATAAAAATAATAAACAGGATCTTGGCTGGGCCAAACTCCTAGCTGGCACAACGGATTTAAGAATTAATACCAAAAGCTGGCCTAAGTACCAGTCGTGATTAATATAAGGAGTTGTGCTAACGTGGATTAGCAAAAGTGTACTAAATATGTGGGGAAATCAAACACGACTGTTACTTTAACAAAGCTCAAAAGAACGAACAGTAAATTTATTGATTACAAGAATATAAATTTACGTTACATGAATCAATTCAAAATCAAAGAAAGGGAAATGCACTCACTCAAGCACTCAGACAAATAGCTAAATAACCAAAACCTTAAGCCTAGGGAAAACAAAAGAAAATACTAATCGGTATGGATGAGACTGTCGCTAATACAGTCGATCACCAGGCTGGTGGGAGCTTCGGGAGTTCACGCCAATACAGCTGAGACCTGAAATCGCTAAGAAAGAAGACCCGCTCGAGCTTTGTGCACAGCACACCCGCACTCCGAGACTATCGCTTTGACGACTGACTGTGTTTTTGAGTGTCGGATGTAAGGGACGTGTGAAAGAGGCGCGGCGAAGTAACGGCCAGGGAGGCAGAAGCGATAATTCAGAAACTGTCGCTCAGGGGAATGCATTGTCTGTATATAAAGACAATCACTTGCGAAAGATTGACGAAAGTTTTGAAAATCTGATGCAAATACAAGTACACGAGTGGACGGTTGAGAGAATGGCTAATTCTCATGGACTTCAGAACTATTCGTCGCTCCCGCAAAATCACTTAACGTCACGATCACTCGCGAAAGAATGACGAAAGTTTTGAAAATCTGATGGAAATACAAGTACACGAGTGGACGGTTGAGAAAATGACAAATTCTCACGGACTTCAGAACTATTCGTCACTCCGCAAACTCACTCAATGTCACGATTTACAATACATAATTTCACGGTGTAGAAAATTCGTGATATTACGCCCCTGGAAAAATTTAACATTATATATATATACAGCATATACACCCTAGCTCAGTCACACAAGATTCACACTATGGTGTGTGTACTATCCTGTTACAGGAGAAAAGCACTGTCACCTATGAGCGTAAAAAACTCGTATTTACGTTAAGAGAAGCAAGCTTGAGGGAAAAACGAGACGACGGTGAAGAATCCTGTACTCAGGTCAAACTGAGTGAAAGTTCGCTACATTTACATTGACAAATAATTGTTACGTAGCGTGGTGTATGTGATACACGTAGGTGTAACAGTTGTAGGGTAACTGCACCTACATGTAAAGCAATAATAATACAGACTAATGCAATAATAAAGGCGACGAGCACAGAGGAGAAGAGGTGGCAGCGTGCAGCAGAGACAATCAATGGACCTGGACATCTGCTTCACCCACCAACTGTACCTGTGGAATGAGTCAAGGTGGAGCATCAATAGTGTCAATGTGACAATTTGTACTAAATTGTAATTACCATCCACCCAGCAGTCAATCCATACACAACAGAAAGTACACTTTAGCTGAAAATCTATTGACAGCAAGTTTTGTACATATGAGGTCGCCATTACTTTCTTCATAGCTGCCCTTTTTTAACCTATACTTACGGCTAATAAAGGGCTCGTCATCGGTGTCCACGGTTGGGATCGCCACGACTGCACACTTATAGCTATACTTAGTATTGCAAAGGGCTCGTCGTCAGTGTCCGCGGTTGGGATCACCGCGACTGCCCGTTTGTCCTCGGTGTCCTCGGTTGGGATCGCCATGACTACTCACTTATAACTATACACTTATTGCTACAAAGGGCTCGTTGCCGGTGTCCGTGATTAGGATCGCCGCGACTGCCCGTTTGTCCTCGGTGTCCTCGGTTGGGATCGCCGTGACTGCTCGCTTATAACTACACTTATTTCTACAAAGGGCTCGTAATCAGTGTCCGTGGTTGGGATCACCGCTACTGCCCGTTTGTCCTCGGTGTCCTCGTTTGGGATCGCCGTGACTACGCACTTATAACTAATAAAGGTAAGTCGAGAATCCCTATGCAAACTTGGGCAGGTCACATTTTAACACCCTGTGTGGGTGTGAACACTCATGTGGATTTCGTGTATTCTCCGGGATTCCTCAGAGAGGCCCACAGCTCGAGACACACCATAAGGTAATTCAAACACAGCTTCAGATTGCCTCTTCGAGGGGTTTCGAACTTCCCCCATAACCTACGGTACATACAATATGTACAAGCCCTACGCTTACGACTAACAAGGGTTCGTCGTCAGTGTCCGCATCTGGGATCACTGCGACTGCCCATTCATCATCGGTGTTCACGGTTGGGATCGCCGTGACTGTGTGCTTATGAGCTACGGTACATATGTATGTACAGGCCCTAGACATATTATGTCCTGTGGGGCCAACGAGTGAGACGTCAGGTCTACACCCACATTACCACTGCCCTCTCTCTCACATGACTCAGAAATTATGGGCATGGATTCAAACAGCGCAGGAACAAAACGTTCCAGAATGGTGGTACGCCAACACACATTGCAGGAGTTCAAAAAACTATCAATTTCCTGTCCCATTCCTGGCCAGAAAAAGTCTGCACGGATACGGCCTTGGGTTTTTTGCCCACATGACCTCCTGATGCTGAACAATGACCCCATTCTAACACTGCTTGGCGGTAGTTCACGGGAACGACAAACTGCAGTCAAACCTCGCCCTTGACTGTTCGTGACTCACAATAGAGCCGTCCTTGTTTGCGAAGGAACCTGGCTCGTCCACCCCGTGAATACTTGGTCACTTTACCCTTCTGTTTCTTCCGCACAACAGCAAGTGTCGGGTCAGACTGTTGTTCTTGGACAACATCTTGAATACAAATCAGATCTTGCGGCAATGCAATGGCCACCAGGGCGACACAATTTGGAGCCTTGGCCATGGCTTGTGTTACAATAGCCGAAGTCTGAGTAGTGACATCTACGGTGCAACTAAATTTGTTACCTTGTATGTTACCTATAATGAGGTCAAACGTAGGTTCTGGCATGACAACTGCAACTGTCGAACCTGAGTAAAAGAGAGATGCTACCTGGATACGTGCCTCAGGGAACAATCTCACTGTTCCATCAATAAGTCTAACTTGGGTGTGCCTATCTGTGTACTCCTCAGGCCAAACTAGACTATGCTTGATGGAGCAACCTGAGGAACCATTGTCCCTCAGAATATTAACAGAAACACCTCCCACAAACCCTGCCTGAACAAGAAAGGCACTGTTGCCAGTGGATGGGTCCGAGGAGGCAGTAGCTAGTCATTGATGAGACTGTGGAACGTACGATGCAGTGAACGTAGCGCCCTGAGAACTATATGCCTTAGGGGTCGTACCCGAACTAGATGCACGAGGAGTCGTACTTACCATCTGGGGAGCAGGAGCACTGACGGCCTGTGGAGAAGAGTTCACCATCTCAGGGGGACTAGTGAACTGTGAAGGAGGACCTGTGCTGGTGGGGACGGCACCATCGTGTGCCTGTTGGGGAATGAAGGCTGCATTTGCCTTCTGCCTCCATTACACTGGGGCTGGTGATGAAAAGGTTTGTCCCGGTTGTCGATTGTGTGGCTGATACTGCTGCTGCTTAGGGTAATGCTGAAGGTTAGGGTACTGCTTGTACCTCTTCCAGTCAGGTTTCTGTGTATTCTGCCCCTGGTCCTTCTGCGGTTTGTTTGGACCTTGGCCGTTATTCTGAGAACGACCTTGATGCTGGGGTTCAGTCTGCGATTGCTTACCAGACTTAGCAGTATCTTTCTTATTCCATGGCTGTTGCCTACGAGTTTGGTACCCATACACAATAAAGAAAGCATCAGCCTTTTGCACCATTTGGTTTGCATCCTTCACTTTGCACATCTTGAGCTGGGCCGTAAGCTCAGCAGGCAAGGACTTTTCCAGCTGTGTGCGCAGCACAAGGTCGATTATTCCCTCTCGCATGCTGGGAGTCTCGTCCTCCTCCATCCACTCGCCTAAGTATGCCGTGAGACGGTCAAGGAACTGAACAGCTGTCTCCTTTTTCTGGAGACGCGCCTTCATGAACTGATTCCTAGCGTGATCAACGGCAAGACCATACGCTTTGATGAGTGCAGTCTTCATCACCTCGTACGTGAGATTATCTCTGCGAATTCTGTCGAGGGCAGGGCCCTCAAACAGGCTAAGGAACTGAAGGCGCTTTGCTGCCTCATCCAGATCGTACAGCCGTGCCATGTCTTCGAAACGAGCTATGATTAGCTCGATTCGGTCGCCTTCCTTGTAAGAAGGAAGCTTGAGACGTGGAGTTACTAGAACAGATGCTGAGAAAGCACTAGCAGAGCTTGGGTTAGCTGCACCCTATGTGCCTGAAGCCAAGGAGTCTCGTTTCAGCTTCAGCACTTCAAGCTCGTGTTTTTCACGTGCCTCGCGCTCGGCACGCTTGTGTTCACGCACTTTCTCACGTTCCTCGTACTCACGTTGTTGTTTTTCATGTTCGCGCTGAATTTTCCGCTCTTCACTGGCGGCATTCTCGCGTTGCTGCTCGTAATTGCAGGGCGACAGGACATAATCTCGAAATTCCTGGGGGTTAGTAAGCCCCATATCCTTGGCTTCATGCATGTATGTACTGGATTCCATCATGTTCAGACTGAGACTGAGTGAAAACTGAGACTGATATGCTGGCTGGTGTGCAGCAGTCTACCTAAGTAAGAGTGAGTGAGTGATTTGGTAATAATTTCAAGCTAGGAGTTTATATCCTGGAATGAGGTCGCCAGATGTCAGGGGGAAAATGAAATAGTATATAACAATGTATACAATGTATAGCTATGTGTGCTAGGAACAACTATCGAGTCGATTATTACGAGAATCGACTCGTGAAGTGCCAATTTCACTTTTATGCTGGCTTACTTCGCCAATTCTCTGGAGTCGAGAATTTATAGACTTTCTTAACAGTACACAGCAGAGACTAAACGCTCAAGTAGGCTGTATTATTGTACTGTTGGCCTCTGAGAAAGTTAGTTTCCTCCCTTAACATTCAAAAAATAATAGTAATAATAATAACAATATTAATAAACAGGATCTTGGCAGGGCCAAACTCCTAGCTGGCACAACGGATTTATGAATTAATACCAAAAGCTGGCCTAAGTACCAGTCGTGATTAATATAAGGAGTTGTGCTAACGTGGAGTAGCAAAAGTGTACTAAATATGTGGGGAAATCAAACACGACTGTTACATTTAACAAAGCTCAAGAAAACAAACTGTAAATTTATTGAACACAAGAAAATAAATTTACGTTACATGAATCAATTCAAAATCAAAGAAAGGGAAATGCACTCACTCAAGCACTCAGACAAATAGCTAAATAACCAAAACCTTAAGCTTAGGGAAAACAAAAGAAAATACTAATCGGTATGGATGAGACCGTCGCTAATACAGTCGATAACCAGGCTGGTGGGAGCTTCGGGAGTTCACGCCAATATAGCTGAGACCTGAAATCGCTAAGAAAGAAGACCCGCTCGAGCTTTGTGCACAGCACACCCGCACTCCGAGACTATCGCTTTGACGACTGACTGTGTTTTTGAGTGTCCGACGTAAGGGACGTGTGAAAGAGGCGCAGCGAAGTAACAGCCAGGGAGGCAGAAGCGATAATTCAGAAATTGTTGCTCAGAGGAATGCATTGTCTGTACATAAAGACAATCACTCGCGAAAGAATGACGAAAGTTTTGAAAATCTGATGCAAATACAAGTACACGAGTGGACAGTTGAGAGAATGGCTAACGGCCGTATACTTAAAGCTAATGTAGGGCCTTTCCTAAGGGCCCTACATCAAAATGGTATGTTAAAAGTTTAAGTAGGGAAAGACTTCCCTCAATTTGTAGGGGTTGTTCTAACATTTTTTTAAGAGGAGGCATGTTATGGCTTTCGCAAACCCTACATTTAATTATTTGTAACAAAGTAACTCTCTACCTCCAGAAACCATAGAATAATGCAAGTAATTCATGTACAAAATGTTTTAACTTGCTAAAAATGCAATGGAAACATATAATGGAACTGAACAGTTGGTTATTAAAACACGTGGGCTGTACCTTACCGAGTAGTAGGTCAAGCTCGGGCCCGTCTCTGTCCTAGTGGTGACCACTGGTGGTGACACGTACTTTTTTTTTTTTTTAGTAGTAGTTAATAGTAGGCTGGATCCTAAAACTGACATGTGTAAACCACTTTTATACATTACCCATGTGATTCAACTGAATATAGAACGCTCAGTCAACGCTACAGGTAATAATATATGTTAATACATAATAGGAGAAAGGTACTGTTCTTCGCTCATAGGCCAAACTATGAAGCGTCGTGGCAGCATCAGATCATCTTTGCGTTTTATCTCAGGTACTGCAAACTGTTTTTCATTTTCTTCTAATACCATTTTTAATTATTAATCAGCAGCATCCTATTCATAATTCTTGGCAACAGGAGACATAGGAACACCTTATTTTTCATTTTTTCCTTGCTTTAGCCCTTCATGGAGTTCCTCAAGTACTCTCGAATTGCGTTTTCAAGTTTTGGTGTTTTTCGTTTCTTTAAATGTGGTGAAAAGTGCATTAATAAGCGGTGTTTGTTCACAGCCTGCCACTATCTTGCGAGGCACGAAGATTGATGGATGCCATCTTAGAGCGCCATATATAAGCGAAATAAACCTTGCTGTGCCTACTTATCCAAACCTAGTCTAAATTTTCGTAACAACCGAACCTTACTTATCCTAACCTTACCTAACCTATTTAGACTAACCTAACCAATTTTATGCTAACCTAACCAAACTTATCCTGACCTGTCCTGGAAGACTGACGAACGCCATCTTAGAACGCTGTTTTTCGGCGAAATTGCCCTTTATCAGTGTTCATTTACCCAAACCTAACATAAATTTTCGTAATTCAACCCAACCTTATTTATCCTAACTTATTTTAGGCTACCTTGACCAAGTTTAGGGTAACAACCAAATTCATCCTAACCTAACCTAACCCATCGCCAGCGCTAAACTATCATATTTACAACATAAGTATTGATTGAAAAGTTTAGTACTGTAAAAGTATATAAAGCATACGTACTAATAAGCGCTAATATATAAAAAAAAATTACGGGAAATTATATTGTTTCGTTGCTGATTGACATCATCTGGAAAAAGAATAGTCACGGTGACTCCCACGGGAGCACTTCCGACATACCAACCAGTCAGGCAGGGCTACCAACCGCCCCCTTTCCCTTAATGCTCTCTTAGCATACAGTGTAAAAATTGAGGGCTTGCTTGTGCTATCCTTAGTTTGTAAAGTAGGGACCAAAGTAGGGCCATTCCATCTGTGTTTAAGCATACAGCCGTAATTCTCACGGACGTCAGAACTATTCGTCGCTCCCGTTAAATCACTCGATGTCACGATTTACAGTACATAATTTCACAATGTAGAAAATTCGTGACAGACTGAGTCGTCTCCTCACCACGCAAATTACTGCCAGGCGATTTTCTACTGGAGCGCTATTTACAGATCATCCTATATATTCCCCTATTGATAAAGCTTTATTTAATCTCTCTCTCTCTTTCTCTATCTATCTACTGTATCTCGCCCGGAGGGAGGTGGGGTGGGGTGAGGCAAAAAGGGCTCATGAATGCTTAATACACCCCCGGCTAGTCTGTGATTTTTCTCTCAATTTTTAACACCGATTTGTCTCTTCCATTCCACTTTCCCACGTTTACTATCTCACTTTCCCTAATTAAACTACTCTCACTCTATTTAATCCAGCTTATGGAACGCCTTGGGGTTAGTGTAGGCTTAATATAACCCCTTGTGTTTTAAAATCTCCTTGATACTTAGTAAAATCGCCTGGAGAAAAGAATAATACAACTAAATGCTATCATGGTAATGAAGGTGTTAGCTGTTTCAGTTGTATCCCTTGTTTTCTTGTTCATTTTTTCCCCTTATCCCTGGATGATTCCATTCAGCCATTGGAGATATATTTCTTTTCTTTCGTTTTATTTGTATTTATTTTTTACTCAAGGTGTTACATGTAGTCTTTCTTCACTCTTTCATTACTAATATTGATATATTTTTTGGTGGTAGCATAATTTCACAAAAAATGATGGGAGTGAAGGAAATAATACTCTCCTGGTTACCCACTACCTCTGTCAGCTTTGAAGCTTTTTTTTTCTTTTTCTTTCTTCCTTTTCATCTTGCCTTTTGAACACGATGGCCATTTCGTTTTATATCATTAATCCTGCTTTAGAATTATTATAACACCTTCTGCAGGAGATATAGGAGCTTGTAATTTGTATATAGTCGTCAAAAGATAACAAAGATCTGAAACAAACGACTCTATAGAATAATCTGTCTTACTCTTGGCCTATAATTGTCATGTCCCCATCTGGAATGCTGAGTTGAAACAGTAGATTAACGCAAGAATATAATGATAGTTACAAGGAAGTGCTATGGCAAGGATGCAGAGCT
>JAGKTI010026805.1:0-11295 GCA_018397915.1 Birgus latro | reverse complement strand
CTATTATTTTCTCCTCTCCTGTGATTCAGTTTTTTTTTCTATACCACCCGTCTATGATTTCCACTCCTATTTCGCGTCCTCTCCCTTTTCCTTTCTCTCCTAAATTCCGTATTCTCCACCCATCTCTTTTTTCCTGCTCTCTTTCCCATTTCCCTGTGTCGTTCCTTTCTCTCCTTTCCTCTTCTTCCTTATTTTCTCTTTTCCCATTATCTTTGACCTTCTTTACCCAATCTTCTCACTCCCATTATCATGTTATGTTTTTTATTTTCTTCAACCCAGTTCTTTCAATCTTCTTCTCTTCCATCTCCTTGTCCTTCTCCTTCTCCTCCTCCTCCTCCTCCTTCCCTTTTTCTTCTTCTTCTCCTCCTTCCCTTTTTCTTCTTCTTCTTCTCCTCCTTCTCCTCCTCCTCCTCCTTCTTTTCCTTCACCTCCTCCTTCCCCTTCTTCTTTTTCTTTTCCTCCTCCTTCCCCTTCCCCTACTGTATATTTCATCACCTTCTCTCCAATCCCTTTTCCTTGCATCCTCCCCTTCCTATCAGTATTTTCCCTTCACCATTCCAGACAATAACAGCTTCCCCTTCCTCTCCCCCCTTCTTTATGCCCCATCTTTTCCCCTTCCCTGAATCCCCTTTCATCCTCCCTCTCTAATCCCACACGACAGTAATCCAGGCGGGGGAAAGGATGAGGAGAGAGAAAAGAGAGGGAGAAAGAAGAAAAACTGGGAAAGTAAAGAGAGAGAGAGAGAGAGAGAGAGAGAGAGAGAGAGAGAGAGAGAGAGAGAGAGAGAGAGAGAGAGAGAGAGAGAGAGAGAGAGAGAGAGAGAGAGAGAGAGAGAGAGAGAGAGAGAATAGTGATGGAACTGTCAGATTACAGCCAGAGGGAGGGAGGTAACGAGCGTGTCACAGGGGAGTAAGAGAGAGAGAGGAGAGTTAGAGCCAGAGAGGGAGAGAGTCAGAGAAAGGGATAGAGCCAGGGAGAGAGAGAGCCAGGGAGAGGGAGAGAGCCAGGGATAGGGCCAATGAGAGAGAGCAGCCAGGGAAAGGGAGAGAGCCAGGGAAAGGGAGAGAGTCAGGGAAAGGGAGAGAGTCAGGGAAAGGGAGAGAGCTAGGGAAAGGGAGAGAGCTAGGGAAAGGGAGCGAGCCAGAAGGAGGGGGAGGCCCAGATAGGAAAACAGAGCCAGAGAGAAGTAACACAGCAAAGTTACACTACACAGATACAAAGCACACAGACCTAACGATCTCTTTCGATGGCTCGGCATTAAAAATATTATAAAAATAAACTAATTGCGTAAGTTAAACCAGTACATAAATTTCAAGAACAAGACAGCAGAGTATACGGCTCTATCCTGCCCTCCAGACTCTATGGTAGTTAGTCTTACAATAAAAACAGGTAGAATAAACACCTTGCAGGGCTGAAATGTCTGAAGGAAATTTTACAGGAAAGGCAGACCTAACACGGAGTCATTTATCGGAAGATGTAAAACTAATACTACTCATTTCACGCATCTATTTTTTTTTTTTACTTAAATACACACATATACATCTTTTAAGTATTGCAAGTGAAAACGTACCGCGTCTCTGAATCATTTGTCCTCCTATCACTTTTAAAATGAAACTAGTGCACAGAAATATAGGTTTATAACACTTCATTTTCGCTCGAGGAATTTCAAACATGGAATAACCTCTTCTGATTTTTTTTATGGATTTGGTGGGGACTAAAAAAAAAAAAAAAGCTGGGGGGAGGGAAGATGGGTGATGAGGAAGTTAAGAAAGACTCGATCGAGATAAAACAGAAAAAATAACTGAGGCAGTTAACCCCAATCTGTCTGGTTGGGCAGACCCATCAACCGCAGGTAAGTAACTGCAGTGTCGTCCCATGCACTGAACCAACGTTCCCTTGCCGTAGACAGCATCTCGCCACAGCGAGGCGCGGAAAGGAATGTGGAAGTTTGGTCCACGGATGGACACCGCATTTGCGTCCCAACCTATTCAACAAGGTGACCGTATTAGGCTCCACAACATCTATTTATTTGGATATATGGTTACCATCCAGCTTTACTGATGGTTTTCAGGGTTACTTGGCAACCACTGTCACTCAGTTTACAGCTACCTACAATGAAAAGAAAAGTGATAATAAGAAACAGGAAGTGAGGAGGGCAGACACAGAAAAAGAATGATAAAGGTCATGGAGGAATTAGACAGCACTGCAACAAGTGAGTGGATGATGGCTGCCACCACCTACACCACGGGCAGGTAAGAGGAAGATGTGAATTTGGGAAGAAGCACAGCAGCTAAGGAAAGGTAAAAAAAAAAAAAATGGGATGAGGAAACAAGGAAGAAGCAGCAAAAACGGGCGGCATTAAAAGTACGATGATATGGAGGAAGAAGGAAGGAAGGAAGCATAGGAGTCGACGGCCAAGAGGGAAAAACTGGACCGGGGATAAACTGGAGATGAAATGGAGAAAAAGTAATACAAAGGAGGGAAGAATGGAAGCATCGAAAAAGATTAAGAACTTGGTGAGAGAGAGAGGGAGGAGGGAGACGAGAGGAAAGGAGCATGAAGCAAGCAAGCAAGCAACGGGGATGGAAATACACCAGGAAGCAAGGAGACTGGAAGGACGGAAGACGGGGAGGAGGGTGGTGACAAAAATGTATGGACAAATGAGAGGAGGAAACTGGAAGAGGAAATACGTGGGCTGAAGATAATAACAGGGCAACGTAAAGGCTAAAAAATACGAAGCAAAAGGAATGAAAAACAAGGAAAAACAAGAAAGGAGAAAGAACATGAGAAAATGTTTTAGATGAAAGGGGAAACAAGATAGGTGAGGAAAATGGCTAAAAACAATAAAAATAAAGACTGGAGAAACAAGAAAAGAGGAGGAAAGCGAAGCACATGAGAGGAAGAAAAGAGAAAGGGGAAAGGAAAGTATGAGAGAAGTGAACGAAAAGGAAAATGAGAGGAGATGAAAGAAGGGAAGAAATGAGAAGAGAATAAAAGAAACTGAAGAAAAAATGAAGCAGGAACAGCAGATATGGGGTGAAAGCAGGAGGGAGGTGTTAAACAAGAGAGAGAGAGAGAGAGAGAGAGAGAGAGAAGCAGGAGCAAGGAAGAGGGATAAAAAGTACAAGAAAAATGAGAGGAAACAAAGGCTAAGTAAGAGGAAAGAAGGAAACCGCTATGAATTGAGAAGGATGAGGGTAAACAAGGTAGTATGTGTAGCAGGAGAGAAAAAGGGAACAAAACAAGAATGATTAAGAGGAGAATACGACACAAAAGAATGAGTAGAATAAACGAGGAATACAACAGTAGCATAAGCAGAAAGAGTGAAGAGGAAAACAATAGCATGTATAGGAGGGAAGAGGAATTCAGAGCAAAATCAGCAGAAAGTAGGTCGACGTAACAACATAAAATTTGTAGAAGCGAAGACCGAGAGAAGAGAGGGAACAGGAGGAAGACGAGAACAGAAGAGAACAGAGGGCAGGGGGAAACATAAAAGATGAGGAGACTGCAGGAAAAGCGAACAGGTAAAAAGCGTAGGAGAGAATGGGACGAGAGCAGACAGGAGAATAAATGAGGGAAAACAAGAAAATGAGGGAAAGGAAGGAAGAAACACGCGAGTTAAGTATATAAGGAAGGAAGTCGGCAGGGGAAAGAAATGACCAGAATGAACGAGGAAGGGAACCAAAAATAATGAACAGGAGGGAGGAGGGAGACAAGAGAGATGAAGACAGAGACAGCAGACAGGGAAGGGCAGGATGAGGGAGAGATAAGGAAGTGAGACAGACATGAGACGAGATGAGCAAAGATGAGGGAGGAGGGAAGCGAAGAGACGAGGAGAGAGGAATAATGAGGAGGGAGAGATGAGGGAAGGGAGAGACAGAAAAAGGAGACAGACAAGAGACGAGATGAGCAAAGATGAGGAAGTAGGGAAGTGGAGAGATGAGGAGAGAGGAAAAATGTGTGTAAGTGGAGATAAAGGCATTTTCTGGGAGGTAAAGCACCACTCCACGGAACACTCTGGAGGTAGGAGAGGGATGGCCGGGGTGAGTCGAATGAGAGGAGAAGAGAGATGGAGGGAAGGGCGATCGAGAAAGAGGAGCAGGAAGAAGAAGGGAGACGTGTGGGAGGAGAAAGACAGGCGAGGAAGAGGGCGAAGGGTAAGCGGAGGTGATAGATGAGAGGAGAGGAGGAGGAGGGGAGCGAGGAGAGGAGGAAGAAGAGGTGGAGAGATGATAAATGGAACAAACGGAGAAGAGGAGAAGAATGAGGGAAAAACAGAATGATGGAGAGGGCAGAACGAGGAAGAAGACAGGGAAAATGGAGGAGGAGGAGGAAAGGGAAGAAAATGAAGAAACGAAGATGGGGAGGAAAGGGTGCAGGAAGGAGGTGGAGAGGGAAAAGGAGGAGAAGAGGGAGAATGAGAGGAGGGGCAAATGGAATGAGACGAAGAGGAAGGGGAAATGATGGAGAGGAGAAGGATATGGAGAGGAATGAGGGGTAGACGGAGAAGGAAAACGACGAAAAGGGGGAAAGAAAAAAAGAGAGGGAAAGGGAGAATAAGGAGGGAAAAGAAAGGGATAGAAAAGGAGGGGAAACGGACGGGAAGGAGGAGAGGGAGATAAAAGGAACTGAAAAGGAAAGAGGAAGAGGACGATGAGAAAGAGAGCGAAATACGAGGGGGAGAAAAAGGGAAAGCAATCAAACAATTTCTTCTAATGAGGAAATAAATGAGAAAAGACTAAGGAGTAGACGAGAGAGAGAGAGAGAGAGAGAGAGAGAGAGAGAGAGATGGTGAAAGGTGTCAGTAAACGAACGAGGTGAAAGATAACAAGTGACGAAGAGGGAACGAGGAATTGGAACATGAGAAGAGAAAGAGCAAAGAGAAAGACACATCAGTCTGACGAAGGGGTGGGGAGATAATGAGAGGGTAAGAGGGAGACAAAAGATTAGGAACAAGACAAAAATAACAAGGAGAGACAAGTACGCCAGAGGAAGGAAGGAAGGAAGGAAGGAGGGGAGAAGTGAGTGAGAGGGACTGCAAGGAATTGGAGCAGCAGGGAGAAGATAACAAGCGAGGCGATAGGCGTACTATTAAAGGAAGGATGGAACTGATTGTGAATGAGGCAGGGAGTAATGGAAGAGGCAAATGCTGATATGGATGGAAAGAAAAGAATGAAGCGAAGAAATTAGTACGAAAGGAAGAAGAAAAGGTGTGGCAGGAGAGATCAGAGGCTGAAACTTGAAGAGGAGGCTTTATGAACTAAGGAAAGATGGGTATGAAGGAGGGGATGTGTGTATGTATTGATAACACTAATATGAAGTCAAACACAGAACTCTGCTTCAAACTCTTTCCTGTGATGACGTTGCATTGAAGTTGATTCTTGTTACTTTCAGATTTTTTTTTTTTTTTAATGCAAGGAAGAAGGAACCAAAGGCCATGGGCCTGCATACTGTTCCTTCCAAGAAAAAGCAAAAACAATACAAAAGAGAGCCAAATTCAAGATCCGTTCATTTCGAGATGATTATAATTATTCAGCTAAGAAGAGACTTTCGAACTGGAGAGATTGGATATAAGCATCGTTAACCCATTCCCCTATGCTTAGTATGTCGCCTGCATGTGGAAAGAATATAATGAAAACATTCTCCGGATGAAGAGGTTAACAAAGATTCGTCCTGGAGTCATGGCATACATTCCAAATCCACAAACCCCTCCCCCTACGAACAGCCTAGTACAACAATGACGCCCAACGCATTCTAGTCCACCACTAACAAACGCAGGAATGGTCATTAGAGCGGGCACGGTTCCATTCCAGGGCAGACACTGGTTGAATGCTGCCTGGCTCTGTTCCCGGTCCAGCCTCTCACACACAGAGATAACAATGTGGCAGAGGAGTCGCTTTGCGGGCACACAAATCCACCCACTATATCATTCAAACCTGTACCTGTGAGATATTCCCTTGTATGATCAAACCTGTACCAAGAGATACCTTCCCTTATATGATCATCTTTTTTTTATACAAGAAAAAATCGCGAAGTAACGGCTGACAACCCAGATCATGATAATCTTAATTAACAATTTTTGTACACGACCTTAGTATAAAAGGACGGAGGAGAGATACTGATGAAGACCGTAATTAAATTATCCATACGTCTATACAGAAGGACTGAAAACTATACAAAAATGGCGTGAGAGTGTGGACAGATGAGTGTTAAATGTCATCACAATGGAAGAGGCACGACTGCAGAATTCAAAGGAACAAACTACTGTGGGAATACCGCTTTGCATCGCTGCAGCAAAGAGTGACGAAACTGGATAGAGGCAGTGAGAAATGTGGAGCAGAAGTGACGAAAAACCTTTGAATCCACTGTTCAGAAAAGCGATCTTCTTACCTAAACTGTAGCTGATTCTCACGGATAAAGAAAATACCAGTGCACTGTGTTGAGTCAACAACCAAACAGGGTCATAGAAAAAGAGTCGGTTCAGCACGTCTTGCCTCATAAATGCTCATTCTGCAATAAATTAATGAGACCTTTCCAAGAAATCGTTGTGCATCCCGAAAGCGGAGGAAGATAATACGGTAGTGTGGAAGCTGTGTCGAGAAGAAATATGGAGGGACTAAGATTTAGAGGCATTTAGTTTCTTTTTGCCTCACAGATAACAGGCTGATAAGAACCTACATTCACCGCGGCCTCACTGTCTGCAACTGTGTGTACGTACGAACAAGAAAACGGACAAGGTGAGACAGACAAGGAAAGGAAGACAGAATCTGAGTGAGAGAGGGAAAGGGAAAAACTGAAAAGGAGAGACGGGTGGAAGGGGAAGAGGGAGAGACGAGTGGAAGGGAAAGAGGGAGAGACGAGTGAAAGGGAAAGAGGGAGAGACGGGTGACAGGGGGAGCGGGAGACATGGGTGGAAAGGGGAGAGAGAGAGAAGGGGTGTAAAGAGGAGATGGAGAGAGGGGGTGTAAGGCTGGGGGGAGGGAAAGTGGAAGACGGGTGGGTTGGGAGAGAGTCAGATTGAGCCAACCAGTCTGACATTATCACCAGCACTGAACTAATGATCTTTCCCGTCCCCCTCCCATCACGTCTTTATCATTTATCTCCCTCTCCTCCTCCCTTCCATTTTTTTTTTCGCCTGCATTATAAGTCTGTCTAAACTTGTTCTGTGTGAGTTTCTTCCTTCTTTCCTTTTCGTACATTCAACTCCTTTTTTCCTAACGTTTATCTACAATTTTCTCTTTACTTTTATTTTTTCACTTTCCTCGTTCCTATCTCCTTCCTTTTCTCTGTAAGTGAATTTGTGCTGGTACTTCATTTTTCTTCTAATTTACTCACTTAATCACAATTTTAATACTACACATAACCATGTCCTAATTTTACAATATTCCCATACCTTATTTTTCTATTCATGTCTTACTTGTTAAATACAATAAAATTTCATAAAGTCGTACAATAAAGACAATGAAGAAGTCAATTATAGGCATATATATTCCCCGGGCCATGGGAGAGGGTGTGTGTATATATTCCCTGGGCCATGGAAGAGGGTATGTGTGTATATTCCCTGGGCCATGGGAGAGGGTGTGTATATATTCCCTGGGCCATGGGAGAGGGTGTGTATACATTCCTTTGGCCATGGGAGAGGGTGTGTGTATATATTCCCTGGGCCATGGGACAGGGTGTGTGTATATATTCCCTGGGCCATGGGAGATGGTGTGTGTATTCCCTGGGCCATGGGAGAGGGAGATGTGTATATATTCCCTGGGACATGGGAGAGGGTGTGTGTATTCCCTGGGCCATGGGAGAGGGGGTGTGTATATATTTCCTGGGGCATGAGAGAGGGTGTGTGTATTCCCTGGGCCATGGGAGAGGGGGTGTATATATATTCCCTGGGCCATGGGAGAGGGTGTGTGTATATATTCCTTGGGCCATGGGAGAGGGTGTGTGTGTATATATATTCCCTGGGCCATGGGAGAGGGTGTGTGTGTGTATATACAGTATATTCCCTGGACCATGGGACAGGGTGTGTGTATATATTCCCTGGGCCATGGGACAGGGTGTGTATATATTCCCTGAGCCATGGAAGCAGGTGTGTGTGTATATATTACCTGTGCCATGGGAGAGGGGGTGTGTATAGTGTAGACCCCTTAACCTTATGGCCTCGTGCCTGCCGCAGCCTCACACACCTCACGCCATCGTGCTCCGCGGCCCATTGTGGAAGAAATAATGAGCAACGGTAGAAGGAAAATACCTGTAACTGTATAAACACTCTACCTGTGAATACTGGAAACCCACACTAAAAACTTGGCATCAGCGGCAGTGTTACCAGCTCCAGTGGGTCAACGTTAGTTCTTCAATCGACTCCTCTACGCTGACTCCATTACCACTTTTTCTTTTTCTGTCCCTTCTTTCCTTTCGTTTTTTTCCTCTCTCTACACTGACTACATTACCACATTTTTTTCTTCTGTTCTTCTGTCCTTTCGCTTTTTTTTTTCTATCTCCCTTATAAGGATGTTTTCGATAAGTTAAAATCGTCTGATAATAACCAAAATTAAAATGGGCACCACTGAACTGAATGGTTTAATTTACCTTCACTATGTTTCCGTGCACTTTCTGTCACCTCTCTCTCTCTCTCTCTCCCTCTCTCTCTCTCTCTCTCTCTCTCTCTCTCTCTCTCTCATATCCTTACCTACCAATATAATAGTCATTCATAATTTTCCTCTTTTCTGTCCTCCTTCTTTTTCCTTTGTACCTTCCCACCTATCTCTTCCTCTTCCTCCTCCTCCTCCTCGTCCTTTTCTTCTTCCTCCTCCTCCTCGTCCTCTTCTTCCTCCTCCTCCTCCTTTACACCCTCTCATCCTTGCATTCTCCTCTTTATCCTCCTCCTTCTACTTCTATAGTCTTATGTCTTCGCCCTTGACTTCCTCCCCTCATTCAAACTCTTCATTAATTCTCCTTCGCTTCTTCTCATACATCTTCCTCCCCTTCTCCCCTTATTTTTTTCTTCTTCTCCTCTGCTTCCCTCTCATCTTCGACTTCCTTCTTCGCCTTCGCTGCTCCCTCCTTCTCCACTTCTTCCTCTCTCCCTTCTTCCCCACCGTCTTACTCCATTACCCTCCATGTTTCTCTTTCCTCCATTTGACCTTTCTCCTCTCTTTCTTTTCATCTGTGTTTCATCCTTTTATTCTTTTACTAGTCTATTTGTGACTTTTCTCTCCATTCCTGAATCTGCTCCTTGGGCAATCTAACATCAGTCGTTTTCCTCATCCTTTTTCTTGATACTCTGTCCTTATCTATTTTTTAACCCCATCTTTCTTCCCAACTCTCTCAAGGTCCCGTCTTTAGTATTCTATTGAAGCTACGACAGACTATTAAGCTAAAAGAGGATCAGACATACATGAGTAAATACTGTCACCATTAGCCCCCTCACGTTAAGGATAAGTCACAGAAACAGAGTCATTCCATTCTTCAGTTAACCTCCTTTTCCCCTTTCTCTTCAATTTTCCTTACTAACCCTGCTTCCATATTTTTAGTGCGTACCGGGTATATAGTAATCTCGGTCTTCCTTCCTGTTTCCTTAACTTTCTCATACCTATTTTTCCTATTAGCGCTTGTTTCACTGCGCTCTTTTCCTATTTACGCTTTTTTTCCTTCTCTTTGTATTCTGAGATTTTTTTTTTATATTCCATTTATGTTTTTCCAACTATACTTACTTCTGTTCACAATCTGTTTCACTCCACCCTCGAATTCCACTTCCTTCTACTTTTTCTGTTCCCCATTTTCCACTTTCACTCTTTCATTTTTACCTCCCTCTTTCCATTCCTCTCACAAACAGATTCTCCCCTCTCTCTCCCTCGTTTCTCCCTTCGCCTCTGACAGTTCCTTCCCCTCCCTCCCCCTCTCGTCCCTCCCCTCTTCCAGTTCACTTCCTTCCTCCCCTGACACGACATGACAGGGATGGTATGGTGAAGGAAGGCTGGGAGGGCTGAAAGAGGAAGGGAGAGGAGAAATGTATTGGAAGAGGGAGAGGAAAAATGTATTGGGGGAGGGAGGAAAAATGTAATGGGGGAGGGAGGGGGAGGAGAAATGTATTGGGAGAGGGAGGAGAGGAGAAATGTACTGGGAGAGGGAGGAGAGGAGAAATGTATTGGGAGAGGGAGGAAAGGAAAAATGTATTGGGAGAGGGAGGAAAGGAAAAATGTATTGGAAGAGGAAGGAGAGGAAAAATGTATTGGGGGAGGGAGGGAGAGGAGAAATGTATTGAGGGAGGGAGGAGGAGGTAAAAGTATGGGAGGGACGAAGGAGGCAAAAGTATTGGGGAAAAGTGAGGAGAAACTAAGGGAGGAGAGAGAAGACAGGAGAAAGTATGGGGAGGGAGGGAAAAGCGTGGAGAGAAAATGTGAGGAGAAAGTATATGAGGAGGAAATAAGCTAAAGAAGGAGAGACGAGATTTGGATGAAAACTGAAGACAAAGGAATGGAAGGAAGTGAAAAAAAAATAAAGAGACGATGTAGGATAAGTAGATAATAAGGACTGAAAGAGAAATTAGGGGCGGAAGAGAAAAGAAGGAAGGAAGAAGGAGGGTTTGGGAAGAAAGAGGGAAAAAAGTGGTGGTGGAAGCAAGAAGGGAAGAAGTCAGGTAAGGAGGGAAAATGTGAGGGAAGGAGAGGGGAAAGACGAAGGAAAGACAGGGAGGATGATAGATGGAAGATGTGGCGTAAAATACAACAGGAGAAAAAAAGAAGACGGGGAGGAAGAGGAGTCGAAACGTGGAAGACGTGCAAGACTGGGAATGGGACTGGGGGAGACAAGCTAAGGAACAAAACAAAACAAAAATGCAGAACTAATGCCATGGTAATTTAGAGTGCATAAAATGTAAGAGGCGATGAGTAATAGCAGAACTTAAAAGGTAAGAAAAACATTTGGAAGAGTTAAAAAGGGGGGCGTAAAATTACAAACAAGGAGAGATAGGAATGGCATGGGAGAGGAAAAATAATGAGGGTGGAGGCGTAGGATTGAGAAGAAACCCATGAACTGCTCCCAGACCTTGAAACTTCCCACGACCAGGAAGGGGGGTCTTAAGAAAACGTCATTAGCGTGTAATTCTGTCGCAGCATTCCCGTTTTCTCCAGTGGTAACAAATGGTAGCTAAGGGTCAGGGAGGGGTCAGGGCTAGGTCGAGGTGTTAAACTTCTGCCCATAAATAAATAAATAAATAAATAAATACGTGATGTCCTGAAATCTGCATCATCGGCGGAAATAGAGAAATGTTAAAAAAATGACTAAATGAAAATGTGT
>JAGKTI010026804.1:0-13462 GCA_018397915.1 Birgus latro | reverse complement strand
GTGTGTGTGTGTGTGTGTGTGTGTGTGTGTGTGTGTGTGTGTGTGTGCGCGCGTGCGTGCGTGCGTGCGTGCGTGCGTGCGTGCGTGCTAAGATAAATTTTGTACGAATATCTATCTTTAACAAGATACACAATATATCAAAATTTATCTTTGCAATTTACCGTGATATAAATATTCTTTCAGATATATGCACTACAAAAATTGCAAGATACTACAGCAGCACTGGACTGTAGTGGGAAGAGAGTACCAGCATATAACAGTTACCCTTAAATTCACCCTGTTAGCTACAATAGATGGCGCGATCATCACTTCACGTTCTTAGTAGTACATCCCTGTCTTCCGAACAGATTGCCACTGACAGAGACCCGCCCCTACCCTGCCCCTTCCCCCCACACCAGCACCACCACTCCCTCAGTCTCTCAGCCACCTACCACACGGGTGTAACCCTGGATTATTCTGATTTTCTTGACGGATATTCTGGGACCATACCGTGTTACCGTAACAGTAATAACGCTGGCGGTGGAATTGACGTGCACTGTATGGTGCTGCAATGAGTAATAATAATGGTAACAGTGATAATACAGTGATAATAGCAGTGGTAGCAATAACAATGACTGACTGTGACATTCGTGATAGTGACTGATAATGGCAGTAACAGTAATGGTACAGTAACTGATAACAGCACTGAGAATGGTAATAGTGATTGATAACGGTAGGGTGATTATAGTTACTGATAATTGCAGTGACAGGATGCGGCTGATAAGTGACACTGATAATAGCAGTGACGGTGATAAGTTGCATATAACAGCAGTGAGTGATAATAGTTACTGATAACAGCAGTGAGTGATAAGTAACTGACAATTACAGTGAGCGAAAGTACAGGAACTGATAAGATCAGGGACAGTGATAATTGTGACTGACAATAACATCAAGTGATAACAGCAATACATGGCAGTAGCAGTAACAACAGTTAATAGTTGTAAGTGATAACAGCATAAATGATAAATACTTTGATATTTGCAGTGCCATTGATAAAAGCAGTAACAATAATAATGGCAGTGACAGTAATAAACAGCAGTACGTGACAGCAGCAGTAACAGTGATAATAGCTGTAAGTGATAATAACTACGTTCTAACTGCAGCAACATTGACAATAACAGTAACAACAAAAAATAAGTGCGTGGTGATTCTGGGTGAGAGAAAATTGATCCATCTTCCAGGCAGCAGCGGTAACTATGACAAAGCCTAACCTCTTTGCCAAGTGTGTTTGTTACGTCACCAATAACACTGTCAATATACGTAAAATATGACCACCATGTAAGTGTCGCTGTTTCCACATCTTAGCCTGAACATGCACAGGAGAGCTATTTGCCCATATCAGGCTTGTGCTAGCAGACCGAAAAACTACAAACTCACATAGGATTGGTGACAGTGAGATTTTTAATTCTTTTCTGAACAAGCATTAATCCTAAGAGACAGAATCCGCAGCGAAGCTTGGTGGTGGTAGTGAAGGTGAAGGATGTGTTGAAATGAAGAGGTCTAGGGTGAAGGGTCATGTGTCGAGGAAGAACAGTAGCCTGCTATTAACTATATTGTAGTGGTGAGTACTGTAAAGATGGGAATTATGTGCGAAGTACATACTTGTACTTCATGGGCCTTCTTTCGAGGAATAAATCAGGAACCAGAACACAACAGTCGTGGCTAAGGATGTCCACCCCAGTGACCGTGGCTTGGTGAGTGTTACTTTTTCGTGTTTTTTTTTTCTGTGCCTTTGTTTATGCTTTGTTTTTCTTACAGGTTTTGGAGTATGGTGTTAACTATAATACAAATACACATTTATCACATTTTATTATATTTCTCAAAACATTTGATCATTCCTATTTTCCGTGACCATGTTCATTAAATCGGACGAGTGGTGACGTAACTAAAGGAAACATAAACTCTAATCTCCGACTACGTCATTGTGGGTTCGCTGGGTTTCGGACAAGCACCTCTTGTGTGCTTGACGGTTTCTTTATCCACTTCGTCTACCAACAGACACCAAAGCTTCTTAGTATGAACGACGATAGATAGGTTAGAGAGGAAATTTAATAAGAACACACAAATAGGAGAAAAACAAGAAGAGGGCAGCTAAAAAGTTCGCTGTTATCGGCAAGAGTTCTGCAAAATCTCTTAAAGTTAATTACGACTCCGCAAGGAATGTAAAAAGATCTCCAACGGACCGCCCTTGACGAAATCCATCTAGTAATAAGAAAAAAGATTAGGTTTAAGAAAGTTTCAACCTCGCCATTCTTCAGCCTTCATTCGTCTTCCCTTGATATATTCTCACATTTGATATTTCTCCTCCCATTGTACAGTTGCGGTCCCTAGTTCGTTTACAGTATTGAAACTTTATATTATAACTATTACGAGTAGTCCTTCTAAATTACCTGTAATTACACTATTACCTGTAATGTACACTATTAGTACATGCAGGTAGGAAGTGTTGTAATAGGGCTTTATTAGTGTGATCCCCTGACGTGTAAAAGGATTATTGGCAGCAACTATCCAGCTTCCGGTACAGTCACATTAACATCTCTTCTCTCACCACCCACATTCATCAATTATATGTTCTCGCAGTTTCTCTCTCACGTTTTTCGTCAGTATTCACCCGTTGTAATTTTTCATGTTCTACCATTTTTCCCCATAGTAACTTCAACGCATTCTCAAATCTCTTGTGGGAAATTCCTCGCTATCCATTCATATCTTTCTTACTGCATCGGAAATAATCGCAGCTAACTTCTTTCTGCATCAGTGTCTTGATGAAGTCAATTCTTTTAACCCCTTTAATACGATGGCAAACTGTTGTTCTTGATACTGCCCAACGATTTAAAGTCAACTTCAGGTAGACTTGTTGTGGTGAAGTTATTTCAGGCCACATTTAACCCGTGCAGTAGGCCTACATAATGCATCGCATAAGCTGGACAGAATTGCTAGGATATAGCAAAACAAAACTACATAACGTGTTCTGCTTGAAAGCGTTAGTGTAACTGTCGCGTGCCTTAACAGTAGCAGTTGTAATCGCTTTGCCAGACAATACTGTTAGTGCCAATAGGTAGGGATGCAGTGAATACAAGGGATTAACGTTCAGAACTGGAATTCTAATACTTCATATTTCTAGAAATACGAATACTTCAGATTTCTTGAAATACGAATACTTCAGATTTCTTGAAATACGAATACTTCACATATCTAGAAATTCGAATACGAATTCAAAGAAATACTGTGATTTCGAATACGAATATTTTAT
The DNA here is from genome assembly GCA_018397915.1 of Birgus latro. Lineage (NCBI taxonomy): Eukaryota > Metazoa > Arthropoda > Malacostraca > Decapoda > Coenobitidae > Birgus > Birgus latro. The sequence goes on along the minus strand of JAGKTI010026804.1, from coordinate 10,173 downwards.
GACAGTATTCATGAATGCCTTCATGAATACCCTTCGTTAACGAATAACTTTTACCTATTGGTCAACCTAGTACCGTATTAAAGATATGCAGTTGTCAATGACGTCATAACTGGTGCCAGTATTGTGTAACTGGATATCAAATTTATCCTATGTATGACAGAAGAAAGATACGTTTCTATTTTCCTAGTATGCTATTTGCAATAGGAATAAAACATAAGATATATTATGCCAAGTCTCTAGTATTCATGTAGGCCTCACTTTTCTTCAGGGTTTTAAAGATATTGTTAAAAATGCCACTTTTATGTGAAACAAATATTGATATTGTGGTGCCGTTTCAGATTTCACGGTAGTGTGGCCAACTGGCCAAAAATATTTAATGAAAAGGTACTGAAAAAGATATTTTTTGGATAAATTTATGTAGGCTAACTGATGAAAACTACAAGCCGTTGGCAAATTAACAAAAAAATCGTATCTTGAGAAAATAAAACATTTCTTTCGTTTATATAACATAAAAAAATTGCAATTACTTCTCCACCTTCAAAGCAAAGCGCAACAGTATCATACTGGTGCGCTTCCGACAAATGTCCATTATTCATAATGAGCATTAACATCTGAAATGTTTTATCACAGAACCTGCAACGTTCACTCCTACACATCCCTCCAGTATTAACTAGGTACTCCAATGGAGCAGAGGAGGTTGGAACTGTGAGATAGCGACTGGCTAGTCCTGTTAAGTATGGTAACCAGATTCATGAGCTCTACAGAATTGCAGTGGGTTGTTGCCTTCTGATGAACAGAGCCTTTATAAGTAGTTTTACAGGTCTGCTTCCACAGGGGATGAAGTGGTTGTTGCCTTCTGAAGAGCAGAGCCTCTATAAGTAGTTTTACAGGTCTGCTTCCACAGGGGATGAAGTGGACAGAACTGGTTGGCTAGATGTGGCCACAGAGCTAAACAGTTTATTTATTTATTTATTTATTTTCTTGGGGCTGGGGAGGAGTGGATCTCACTTTCTTTTGTGAATTTACTGTGTCAGATGTAGTATTTTGTAGAAGCTATTCAGTTTCTTGCATTAACAGCCTGCGTGTAAAGTCATATGTACATACCTGGATTTTAATCCACCAATTAAGCTTGAACCTGGGGTCTAAGACAGCAGCTAAACATAAGATAAAACTGTGTTTATAAGGTGTCAGTCGAGTCTGGACTGACTGCTTAAGTTTCAGCACAAGATTACTGTTATACCTTGGCTGCTTGTTACTGAACTCAGATTTCAGCCCTATGACATATGGTTTGACATAAACAAAACTGACAATGTTCTGACCGTGTGCGAAACTTGTTGCTTCAGCAACTGAACAAAACGTGTCAAGACTGTTACCAATTCAGTAAGCACAGAAAGATCGTGATAAGTAGGCTTAGGTACAGTGGTCTCTTGTTTACCCAACTTTTCTTCAGGAATTTTCACTGAGGACTTAATCATGTTAATTTCAGAAATCCATTGCGTTTGTGTCGCTGTCTGAAGTTTGGCCCTTCCCTCTAGCAAATCTGCTGCATGAATAAATTTTCTGACATTCACTACTAGAGCAGACACTTAGATACAACCTTACCTTATGTAGTGATCCAGCTTCCCTTATACTATTCTTTGCAACAGGCTGCAGAGTGCATTGAAAACAAGGGACATGTTCAGGAAGGAAACGGAATACAACATCTGAAGTTTTTTGTACTTCTAGAGATTCACTATCTGATTCTGAGTCATTCGCTGAACTAATGTCAGACCTATCTCTCTGTATAATACGATGTTTTTGTTTTGGGGGCTTGGTTCTAATTAAGAAGAAAGCTTTAATCATGTCTGAGGTATTGTCAATGATTGCATAAGACACTTTGCTGGCGATCTTAACCTGCCGAGTCCCACCGACGTACGATGCACGTCGCTACTTTTTTCCGTGGACAGACCCAATGACGTGCACCGTACGTCACGCAGTTGCAAGGCCCATTGTGTGCACATTTTTCAACATTCACGGGTGATTTTTGGTAGGCATATGTGGGAGACCTTCCTCTACCTGCTGTCAAGTGGGGATACTGCCTGGCCCCACCTTACCCCCCTTTCCCCCCCTCCCCCCACAGTGGGCAATTCACCTGTTAGCAGTAACCTAGCCAGTAAAGGTATGTTGCCCCACGGTCTCTCCAATGACAAAATTCACGGTGAAAGTGATTCCTGAGGTGGAGGACAAAGAAACAAAGAAGCTAGAGGTAAAAACAAACAGAAGTGATGAGGTGGTAATGTCGTAAAGGAAGGTACCAAATACTGGGGTTTTGGGTGAGTGAAGAGTGCTTATTAATGCCTATATTATTGTGTGAAAACCAATATAGATTTGTACTACACATAAATTCGTACCAGATAAATGAAATAAATGCGTAATTTAAATTGGCTTGAATTAGTTAACCCTTCCATAGTTCGTTTTCTTTAGCTAGGTACCCTGAAAAAGAAGGAAAACGTAAACACCTGTTTCAACATTTTTTACCTCAGAAACGCGATTTATCTTTGAATTTTCGATGTTTCTCACCAAAAGCGAAGGTTTCAGCCAAAAAACAAAAAGTCGAAAATTGGTCGGGACCTGGGGGTAGGCTGGGTAAAAAACCGGTCGGGACGTGACGTGTTAACAACAAAACTGTCACCTTCAGTGCAAGAACTCTGCAATCACTGTTACATGTAAAAGCAGAAGCATTTAATATATATTCATTGCGGCCTCGATATCTTATCCTAAGTCATTGCATTTGTCAACAACTTTGCTTAAAATCATGTGCAAAGAGCTCCAACAAAGTCAGGGCCAGATCAACCCTGCTGAGGCCTGGTAGGCAATGTAGACGGTTGGCCTGCAACATACAGATCTCTTTTTTCCGTTATTTCCAGTGAAATATTGACATGGCCTTTAATGGCCTTTTTTGTGGCCTGATGGGTGATGGCCCTTATTTGGACGCACAGAGCGTACATTTATTCTGCTCTGGAAGAATGGATGGCCTGTCACAGGCCGTGGGCTGGTAGGCAGTTGCCCATTTTGCCTATACCTGGTAACTCTGCCCTGAACAAAGTGCTGCCTCTACAATGATATTTGTGCCAAACATTAATACTACTGCAGATATCTGGAGTAACAGACAAATGCATAGCTATCTAGGAGTGACTGCCCACTTCATGACTGGAAGCTACACTCAGTAATGTTATCCTGTCGGAAATTTACAGGTCGTCACACCTCAAAGGATACCCTTGCTCACTTTGAGGATATAGTTAATTTCTTTAACCCGTCCAGTCCCGACCGATTTCCAACCTACGATACAACAAAATCCCTAGAATTTTTTGGGAAAAAAATTCATTGACTCAAACCTTTGCTTTTGGTGAGAAACATCGAAAATTCATAGAGAAATCGCGATCCTGTGCTTAAAAATGTTGATACAGGTGTCATGCAACCTTACGTTTTCCTTCTTTCTCAGGGTACCTGGCTAAAGAAAACGAACTATGGAAGGGTTAACTGATTCAAGCCACTTTCAATTACGTACTTATTTATGTATTTGGTATGAATTTATGTGTAGTAACAGACTATATTGGTTTTCACACATTTATATAGGCAATAGAAGCATTGTTCAGTCACCAAACACATCCACATATGGCACCTTCCTTTATGACATTACCACCTCATCACTTCTGTTTATTTCTTGCTCTAGCTTCTTTATTTCTTTTTCCTCCACCTCAGGAATCACTTTCACCGTGAATTTCGTCATTGGAGAGACCGTGGGGGAACATACCTTTACTGGCCAGCTTACTGCTAACAGGTGAATTGCCCAGTGTGGGAGGGGAGGGGTTGGAGGGGGGGTTAGGTGGGGCCAGACAGTATCCCTGCTTGACAGCAGGTAGAGGAAGGTCTCCAACATATGCCTACCAAAAATCACCCATGAATCTTGAAAATTATGCAAATCATGACCCTTGCAATTGCGCGACATACCCATTCGTCGATGGGTGTAGCTGTGACAAAACATCACGACGTACCCATACGTCGATGGGATTCCTCGGGTTAATAAACTAATGGTGTCGGTGTGAGTGTTTGAAGTGGACTGGGTCATACTTGTAGATGTGGAAAGACTAGCCCAGACCTTTGCAGCAGCACTGAAACATTATTATGCTGATGATAAACAGAGGGAAACCCATAATAACTTTAATAACATTGACTGCAGGTTTACTTTCAATATGTTTTTTATTGACAACTCAAAGGATAAAATGAATTATGTACTATACAATTGTGAACTTGCCAGAAAGTGTAGCAAGTGGGGGAAAAAAAATACTGAACAGCTAACATAAAGAAATAGGGTTATAATAAGGATCATCATATTTACAGTACTATAATGATAAACTATTTCATGTGAAATTCAACAGTTTGCCATTCGATTTCAGAAACCTTACCTACATATTGACCTAGGGTTATTAGGTTTCCGGTTTTAGGCCAGAGTCTCCAGAAATTCAGCAATGTCTCCGGTCCTGTCAGACACTGAAAATCTCCATATTTTTACAGTCTTTTTAAATTTTTGTTTGTTTTTATTTAAAAACTTAATTATATTCACAGAGTTTACTGGAATTTTATTAAAGACATTATTTTCTGGGTGGCATCATTATGATGACGCTAATTTCCCTGGACAAGAGTGCCGTTGTCACGATGATCGTGCCCTCCATCCCTCTCTCTTTCTCACCAGTTATTTGTAAAAGTGGTGTGCATAATCTTGATTCTCCCCATCACATACATGTACAGAAAAAATATATTCCTTAATTGAAGCAGCAGCAGTCAGTTGTTTGAAAAATGTTTTACCATTAGTTGAGCAGGTGTACCACACCTTTAGATGCTGCAGCAAGTTAGTAGTAGTTGTTCCTGAAGTTGAAATGCTTTTTTTTTTCTTCACAATATTTACAACTTGCTTTGATGGCACCATTTCTGTCTAGGGGGATAGTGAAATATTTGTACACCATTGAGGACTGCTTAGATGAGATTTTATAACTTCTGATCGGTTAAAAATGAACTATCATATTACTCCGAAAGATGCCAGTAGTCAGTCTGAGTTTAAATTGTTGACCCTGACGAGAGAATAAAGTTTATAAAATGGCATACGATTATCAATGCATATATAGAATCGACTCTTATGCAGTGATTACACCCAACATATTAAATATATAGGCAGATTTTATCAGTCTAAAGTAGTCATTAACATGATTCACTGCTTGAAGCTAAGATCACGAATATTATCAGCATCTCACCCGTCGCACTCTATACCGACTCGTACTGGACGTGCTCAGCAGTACCATCTCAAACATAGCTAGCTATTTGATATATTGACCAACACCAGCTTCATATGGTTCACATCACATCCCATTTTTTGGTAATGTTCTGTCAAACCACATAACATGGTGTATTTAAGACTTGTCTATGCTCTCAAACTGAAATTAGTAGTGAAATGAATGTTTATTTCTGATAACTCTGCGACTATTCGTCTGTTCGTCAGATTATTTGATGAATACGATTACTTTGCCCATGTATTCGGATGTGAATGCATATATCTTGATATAACAATAACTCGAATATGAACAGGCACAAATAATGTACAGTATTCCAATGCATTCCAATACCAATACGGAACAAAAATCTCTGTCTCTCACAGAGAAGAGATAAATATAATTTCACTATTTTTTAACATTTCTAAGTGGGATTAAAACTCGTTCAGATAATTTGTGCACCAGCTCATAGTGTAGTAGGGGCCTGACAAAAACAAAAGTGGACCTGCTGCTGCTGCTGTGAGTGGTAGGTTGGGTGGGTGGGCGGGTGGGTGTGAGGAATGATAAGCTCTGATCCAGGCTTACACACGACAGTCCTATCTCTCCACGCCACTTCTCTACCCTTACCCCTAACCCTCACCACCTCACCATCCTCACCCCTCACCTCCTTACCATCCACTACCCTTCAGCACCTCAACATCCCAGCCCCTCACCATCCAAGCCTCTCGCCACCTCACCACCCCATTGCTACCCCTTGTCACTTCACCACCCTACACCCTTCGCCACCTCACCACTCCGACCCCCTCTATATTTCATCATCCCCCCCCCCCTCCTTACCTTACCAGCCCCCCACCCCTCGCCATCTCACTATCTCCCACCACTCGTCACTTCACAGTCCAAACCCCTCGTAATTTCTCCCCTTATCAACCCGTGTTTAACGGAATATAATTTTCACCAGCTGGTATTAACCTCTTTACTTTGGCAGTGTTGATTATAAGCAGTCTCCATTTTCTCTTTCATTAGCCTACCATATTAAACCATTCATTAAGATAGAAGTATTTTACCTCTAGGTTCTTCTTAGGCACAAACCCGGTGAAATACAGACTGAAACGGCTCTTCTTCCGAAGATCATCACTCACCTCTCAGGGATAAGGAGGGAATTGGGGGTTATTTATATATCTGAGGAGCAGAGATTCCCTGTTATATTGGTGCTACCACATGAAGGTTCCCCTCCTATATTACCCCATATAAGCAGGTAATTCATGCAACCACCAGCCAAATGTATCCAGCACCCTACCCACACCCCGGGCAGGCTTGGAGAGAGTTCAAACATACTTGACCTTCTCCATACAACTAACCCTTCTGCTTATGCTGTTAATATTTTCCCTCCATTGGGCTCCTCCGATCACAACCGTATCACCTTAACCACTTAAGTAATGCCTGTGGTCTCTCCCAAGAAGCAGTGGCTTTGACACCTTCGAGCTTCTGATTGACAGGTCCTCAGACAATACTTCTGTGATTTTCTCTGAAATAATTGTTGCTTCCATGACCAAGAACCATCTGAGTATGCCTCGTGAATTATGGAGGTTATTCAATCGGGCATGGAAGCATACGCTCCTTTCTCTTATTCAGCGACTAATGCAAAAAAAAAAAAAAAATTTAATCACACTTGTTTTAATGCTGTCCACAACAAGGAGAAGGCCTACAAAAGGTACCAGAGCTAACCTACCCTTGAATATCATTCTTTTGTGTTTCTACCCATAGGGTAATCATGCAAAGTCTATTTTTTCTCTGCTGAAATTAATTTCATATAAGAAATGCTTTGAACTCTCGAAATCAAATACTTCCCACTCCTACTGACATCTTGCCAAAAACATTTCTAAAAACTTTATTTCATCGTCGTTCCCTTCTCACTTCCACTCTGTTGGCTTTGTAGCTGTTTCTTCTACTAATAAAGGAGAACTCTTCATTCAGACTTTGTCCTCCAGGACCACCTTATACAACTGCAGGGCTGTCCCTCCTTCACTTCCATCCTCTGACTTTTCATGGCTGAAATTAAAATGTCTTCAATTGATGTGTTTTCTGCCATCACTGAACCCAATACTGACAAGGCATATGGGTCTGATGGGGTCCCTCCTGTTGTCCTAAAGAACTGTGCTTCTGTGCTTACGCCCTGCATAGATAAGCTCTTTCACCTTTGTCTGTCATCTTGTCACTTTCCTTCTCACTGGAAGTTTGCTCTCATTCAGCCTGTCCCAAAGAAGGGTGTCCATTCTCATGCCTGTAACTGCCGCTCAATTGCTTTAACTTGTGGTATATCTAAAGATTTTTAATCTATTCCTAACAGAATTTAAAGCACCTTTCCTATCTCAACCTTTTCGATCAACAGTATGGGTTCTGTCAGGGACACTTCATTGGTGATCTTTTCACCCTTTCAGGCTCCTGGTCATCCTCCTTTTGAGACTGGCGAAGGTTTTGCAACTGCACTTGCCATCTCAAAGGCTTTCGATAGAGTCTGGCATAAATCCTTATTTTCCAAAGTGCCCTCCTATGGTTTCTGTCCTTCTATCCGTCTTCATTTCTTGCTTCCTAGCTGTCATTGTAGACAGCCACCATTCTTCTGCAAGAGCCATCAATAATGGTGTTCCTCAGGGCTCTGTCCTATTACCAGCTCTCTTCATTCTATTCATCATTGACCTTCTAAGCTATACATCTAAATTATTATTCACTCACATCCTGATGACTCAACCCTTCACCGTTCCATCTGCCTTTTGCAGCGTTCATCTCAGCAGTCATTTCAGTAAACAAGGGATGAGGCTATGGCATACTTAACACTTTGGTGGTCTGAACCCCCGGCAGCTAGTGGAATCCTCCTGCTTTCCCCCTTCCCCGGTCTCCCTCCCTCCTTCCCTGCCACGCTCTCAAGTTTTTTCTTTTCCGATCATTTTTTCACCCCAAAATATTTGGATTAAGCAGACTTGTTTTTATACCATTGGAAGGCTGAGACTTTGTAGGATAAAATAAAAGAAAAAAGAAAGTGATATTGCATAAAGTAAAATAGTTCTGATGAATATAAGTTGATGAAAGCCCATAAGAATGTTTATATCAAATCCGCTCACTCAAGTTTTTTCTTTTCCGATCACTTTTCACCCCAAAGTATTTGGATTAGCAGACTTCTTTTTATACCATTAGATAGCTAAGACTTTGTAGAATAAGACGAAAGAAAAAAGAAAGTGAAATTGCATTAAGTAAAACAGTTATGTTGAGTATAAGTTGAAAGAGTGCATAAGAATGTGTATAGCACTTTTTTTTCTTAGCATTTTTTGGTCACGTTTTCGAATTTTCTCATGAATGAAAATAGTATCACCAAGCTGGAAATTCAATCAGACCAATATCAGACCAAACTTCAGGATGCAAGACGCAATTCCTGATTTATGGTGAATATTTCTTTGGAGGCAGATCCGCGTCCAAAGAGCGGGTTGGACACTGTCGGGTTGGACGTGGAGCTACGTCCAAAGACCACGAAAATTTAATTGTCTGACTTGTCTCATATCTCGGACTGGGGTTGAAGTAATCTTGTTGCTTTAAGTGGATCAAAAACTTAAGTCAGTATCTTTAGCAAAGTATTCTCTAATTTATAACATTTTCCAGCTCAGTCCTGCATCATCTTTGAATATACTAGGGGATTCATTCTCTCGAGATTTATCGTAGAAGGATGATTCTCTCTTGTATAACCTGCATCTAAGAAATAAGGTGTGCTAAGCCGACTCAATGTATCTTTACCCCTGCGCAGTTGTTGACTTTGTACACGGATTTAAAATGCCCCTTTGTAGAGTACAACCCCCATGTATGGGTAGGTTCCCCATATATAACTATTCTCAACAAAGTGGAGTCAGAAGCTCTTCACCTCATTCATTATCTCTCCTCCTCCTACCGGCTCCCTTAAACTTCTGTCTATTCGCAGCACTGTTGCATCTTTATCTCTTTTCAGTCGTTGCTTCATTGGTCACTGCTTCTATGAACTGTCGGCTTGCATTCCTCCACCACTACAGCATGTGCATAGCACCCATCCAGCTGCAAACTCTCCTCCCCTTACTGTCCAACTCTCTAATGCAAAAGTTAACCATTACCCTCAGTTCTTCATGTATGCAGCAGGTCAACTCTGGAGCTGTCTTCCTTTGTCTATTTCCTACTGCCTTTAACCTCTAGCCTTTCAAACGCAGTGTGTCCAGGGGTCTTGAAATGAACGGATCTTAAATTTGGCTGTCTGTTATCTTGTTTTTATTTTTTCCTGTAGAGAACAGTTTTGTGGGCTACTGGCTGTTGGCTGCTGCTGCTTTGCAGTAAAAAAAATATCTGGAAACATCAAGTAGTGAAAGAATTCCATTCCAGCCAACTAAAATTAAGTCCTTCTATAGTTTATGCTTTTGGTTTCAGTCGTTGTTTTAAGTTTAGTCCATTCTGCCAAAGAAAGTATGCCTTATATTCTGCTCTTGTTGCCTAGAGACGATTTCATTCAACGTAGATGGGCCACAGATAGCTAAAAAAAATAATGAAGGCTATAATTAACCCCTAAAGTTCAAAAACCCTCTCCAAATGTGACGAACTGTTTGGAGGTAGCAAGAATAGAATTAAAAGTATATACGTCTTGTGGCTGAAGGAGCTAAGAAATATTTTCGTGGTCATTAAGCTAGTACTGTAAGGCACCTGTGACTCTGGCTAATGCTCCTCGCGGTTAATGAGGCTGCCTGAAACCTCTTCCTTTCCGATTAATTTTTTTAAACGACTGGTTAATATCGTGTTGTACGTAATTTATGGTGAGTATGCTGGTATTAGGATGGCATAAGTAACACAGGACTGCTAGGTGTAA
>JAGKTI010026803.1:668-13462 GCA_018397915.1 Birgus latro | reverse complement strand
AAATATTCTTTCATTATATATATCTGCATTAACCAGTTGCATAATGCTACAGAAGACATAATGAACTTTCCATTCTACCCCATGTGTGTGTGTGTGTGTGTGTGTGTGTGTGTGTGTGTGTGTGTGTGAACAATATAACATATACGAGTTTTTCATCTGCTTCGGACTTAACTTGGTGGAAGCGTTGGGATCAGTCGAATGGTTGCCATACTAACCTTGAGGTCAGTAGATCAGTGATAAAGAACAAAGTCCAAGTTCCACTCATATAATATTGATTCGATTTGGACCCAGCTATGTATGAGGATAAAGGTGAAGGAGATACGCAAATATGCAAATGAAAACTTGACTGTATCTCCTACAAATATCTCTTCCATAATTATCTTCCATTTCTGGACCTTTGGAGGTGTGGGACATTTATCAATGGCTCTCTAGGAGAATGATATGTAACTTGCAATAAATAAGAGGTGAGTAAAACTAATAAAGTACTATGTGCTGGGAATGAAACGAGATATGCCTGTCTTATTATACATAACAAAACGAGATTGCTCACACTAAGGATTCACTTGGGACTGTCTCCAACCAAAATCGAGACTATAATAAGAATGGAGGAGAGGGTTTAGGTGCTTTCGCTCTGCAGCACACTTTCCATTCAGAGTTCTGCCAACAATTAAAGAGTTTTCTCTTAGTTTAAGTTAACATGAATTCTGAGAAAATGGCAATCTCATATCCAGTAAGGAAGCACTGTGACAACAGTCAGTATGGAATCGCAAACTAGATGTTCAGTAACGATATATTGTGACAACAGGAAGTTTTATGATGGGTTTTTCTTGTTGATGAGATGGGCTTCTGGTTATATGGCCAAGGGAAACTGTGTTTTGACTTAGTATTATTCTGGAGCAGCGGCAATTCAAGGAATTTTTTGGAGGGGTTTGGGAGGAAAGGCACCCCAGTTTTCCCATTAGTGACTGAAGGAGCTTCTAGGACCCGCCATATTTACTGCCTACTTCCGTCAGTGCTAAGTTGCTTTGGTTGTCTGTGGCTTCATTATTCCGAGTGTAACTTTTTTAGTACAAGCTGCCTGGCGTCGAGCGTTAGCCAACTGATTGTGAGTACCAGTTCCTTCTCATAGAGTACTAGTCTTCTCATTATAATTATATTCTGAATCCCCTATTTTGGATTCAGTTAACCTCGCATGCTAAGTATCTTCAAATATCGTGAAAACTAGTAGAGTATCCTTTCTAAGTACTTGCCTGCAGTAGAAGTAAATCAAATATATTTACTGTTGAAGTGCTGCATCTTTTAAATTTCAGAGATGGAGCATCAAGAAGCACAAACTTAATGCTGGAACTGCTGCCCGCCGACCAAGACAAATATTAGACGATGTAGACAAATATAAGACGATGTTTGAGACAAGAAAGGCATTTATAATCTCACTGTCACTGAGACTGAAACTCTCGGTGCACATATTATTACCTTTTAAGCGCCAACCTACCCGTTTCAGCAATATTAAAATAATGTTTAATAGGAAGTGTAGAGTGTAATGTGCATGTAGTTTGGTGTTGACAGATAGAGGAATATGTACTGGAGAGCATGCTGGCCTACTCTTTGTTACTTAAATAGAAAAAAATCAGCAAAGGGGGTTGGTCCGAAGCTAGTCCTGATGGCTGATAAAACGGCAACACCAGCTCTCCCTGTCATCAGCTTTACATCCAATATGGAAGTACTGCCCTGTTCCACTGGTGATACAGTCTACTCTCTGAAACAGTCTACCCAGTTGTCACAGTCTTTTGACTTCGGTGGAAGGCTGAAATGGGAGGTGAGTGTAGGAGTGGGCATGCGCAGTGACGATTTTGTGTGATAGTGAGGGTGCGCAGTCCTCACGAACACATGGCTTGTCCCTGCACGTTATCAATCCACCAAGTTATAGATAGATGGGAAAAGAAAGAGTGAGAGAGAGAGAGAGAGAATTAAAAAGAAAATGAGGAAAGGAGGAACAAGTAGTAGTAAGAACACTGTAGAACAAAAAGTAAGATTATTTCGACAGCTGCTGAAAGAAAATAATGGATATAATTGAGATCACTGAGAATGGGATTAAAAATGTCCCCAGGGTAAGGAATTAACGCAAAAGTGGTACTGGAGCGGGACGCCTTCGTGAGATTGCACCATTGCTTGACTGTACAAAAGTGTCTCGGCTAATACCCTGTCCCGCGAAGGTAGGATTGTGGATTACAGATCAGCTTAAGCCTGCAGTCTACCGTGTTCATTTTTCATATGAGCCTGGAGACACAACTGCAACCAAATGAAAGTAAATGAGTGACGCAAAGAGATATTTAAAATCCCCAAATACCAGGTATCTGAAATAAAGAAAAATTAAAAAAGTCTTATTCAAATATCATCCTTGATTATGGAAGATGGGGAAGAGTTAGATGATGAGAAATACTAAGAAAATGATTCAAAGAGACATAAGGCGAAAGGAAATGTACTTTGGTTTATGTCAGTAAATTTTAGGCCTGAGAAATGAGAATGTATCAGATGCCTACAGCACTGTAAGAAAAGCACGAATGATAAGGCGACCGAAAAGGAGAAAAACAGAATGTGCGTGTGTGTGTGTGTGTGTGAGAGAGAGAGAGAGAGAGAGAGAGAGAGAGAGAGAGAGAGAGAGAGAAAGAGAAGACTGTAATTTGAAAGAAAAAGTGGGTGGAGTTTAAGTTAGAAGTGAGGACGCGAGGAATGAGAATGGGCACAAATCGGAAAACTCGATCCCCAGTTCTCCTTTGGCGAGAGGAAATGAAAGTAGCATTTTACAACGCCAGTCAAATCCCTTCACACCAGCACCCACCAACGTCCTCTGGCTTTGGCTGGGGCCGTTTGTACTATACTTACTGTACATATCTGCTGTTCAGTCGTTGCGCAAAAAGTAGTTAAGAACAAAATATACCGCACAGTTTTTAAAAATAAAGTACAAAACTTCATGCATACATAAATCATGAGTAGAATCAGTATGTGGGAGAATTAATATCAGAATTAACTCTCCTATCACATCAGGAAGGGTGGTGAACTGAGGGGATGGAAGCAGGTAAGATAAACCTAATAACATACAGCGTTTCCTGACATCGTCCTCTTCAGTAACATCCGCATATTCGTGGCTGCAATCTGTACCATAATCATCGCTGACATTTTCGGATTTTTCATCATTCTCCTCCTCCTCCTCCTTCTCATCGTCATCAACTTCATCATTCTCCTCATCCTCATCCTCCTTCTCATCAGCAGTGTGTCAGTGTGAAAATGATACGGTAATTATTAAACCTAACTATTCAAAGTGTACTGCTGCATTTAGCAATTTCACCTATTTCACATCGTTTACTTGCAGTGTAACTATGATTTTACATAATCTTTGCATAAGTAAAGGCGACGACGGAACCCAGCTACCTATCACGGAAAATTCGGAGACTTTAATAGTTCCTATGATGGCAGATGAAATATGCTTCAGTTGCACAAGTGGCAACATCAGCATTATTAACTTGAAAGTTTCTTTAACGAAGTTTATTCTAACTTATTAGAAGCAAAAATATAAACAAATGAATGCACTGTTGTTTGCATCTAATTCTGAAAACCAGCGACTTCATACTACATAATATTTAATTCACTTGCGTGTAGTTAAAAATAAATCATGCTAGTTCGGTGGAAGCCGTTTGACACTGGTGACTTTTTATCGACATTGATTTTAAATCAGTTCAGTGAATTCATCTACTTTGGTGCAAGTGGCCACATGATTTTAAACTTTGTCGTTCATCTGTGTCTATCTGTTGGAGTTTTTTTCCCATAAATTTGCGAAGTAGAAGTACAGTGATGAATAAACTAACATGGCATCAATAAACTTTAGTGTGTGCTGTGTTTAAAAGTGGTGGGGAATGATTCTACGAGACCCAGTAAGCTGAAGAATCGTCTGACGACAATTCACCCTCATTATGCGGAGCAAGAACAAGTTCCTTCAAGCGTCATGAAGAGAGTTTGGGAGAACAGAGACAGGATGGGAGTGGTGCTTTCCAACAACAGAACTTAAGTGTAGTAGAGGCATCATATGATATTTTCCTTGAAACAGCAAGGAAGAAAAAGGCCCACACGATTCGTGAAACTTTAATTAAACCGTGTGCTGTAAAGATGGTCAGTCGGGTTCTTGGAGAGTCAAGTGCACATATAATTCAGTAGATTTCCTTGTCACGCGACACAGTGAAACAGAGAATTAGAAAAATGTCAGCTGATATCATGGAAGAAGTGATGCAAGAGATTTAATTGTCTCCAGCTGTTATGTTCCCAGTAAATTAGATTGGTCAACGGATGTGAGTTCTTGTGCACAGCCACTCGTGTTTGTTAGATGTGTATTCATGTATGACATCAGAGATGAATATCTGTTCTGTCCACGGCTTGAAACTACCACAAAATCTTTAGGTGTGTTGGAAAAGTTGGCTTCTTTCTTCACAGCTAACTGAATAGTCGGGGGAAATTGTGGTGGAGTCTGTACTGATGCGGCTCCGGCGATGCCCGAATCAAAATCGGGGCTACAGAATCATGTTGACGAAGTAGCTCCGAATGCGAAAATGTTTCACTATATGAGCCAACGTTTTGCACTGGCGTCAAAACCCCTCCCTGATGCCCTTTGCAAGATCCTGGAGGCAGTGGTAAAATGTGTCAACTTTGTGAAAACAGGAGATTTGAACTCTCGCCTTTCCCAGAAACTCTGTGAAGGTGTGGATTCAGTGCATAAATCCCTCCACTTTTACTCCAGAGTGTGATGGCTCTTCAAGGTCAATGTTATGAGCAGGGTATCTGAACGTCAGAGAGAACTTAAACTGGAAATGAAAGAAAAGGATAATCTTCGAAGTTTCTTCAAACAGATCTTCTGGAAGTCACGTTTTGCATACCAGGCCGAGATTTTTGAGCAGCTAAAAAGCCTGAATCTCAAGCTACAAGGCAAGGAAATAAATGTATTTCATATCATTGACTGTTAGCGTGCATTTCTTGCTAAACTCAAGAACTTGCAGAGGAAAGTGAGTGCAGAAAATGTTGCCATGTTCAAGAATCTTTCGACTGTTATTGACGAGATTGAAGAGGATCACCTACTTGACCCATCACCCAAAAGAGAAATAAATCAGCACTTAAAATCATTGGAAAGTGAGCTCAAAGATACTTCCCAAAATTCAAGGAGGAAAGAGGGACATTGGTGAGGAATCCTTTCTCTGACACTCTTGATATCGCTGCCATCCCAGAAGATGTTCAGGACGAATTCTTTGACCTGAAGAATGATTCTGCTGCCAGAGACCTTTATGAGGAAAAATGTATGTGCTCTGGTGCTCCACGTATCGGTATCGGTCATATCCGAAAGTTAGTGAAATCGCATTTAGAGACTTTTTGCCATTTTCCACAACACATTTATGAGAATCTGGTTCCTCCACCCTGCTGCACATAATAAGTAAAAGGAGAAGCCGGTTGGTTGTGGCCCCAAATATGATGTTTGCTTTATCAGTGACTCAACCTAGAGTCAGTCGACTGATTGAAAGCAAACAGTGTCATCCATCCCACTGATATGTTACAAAGTATTCATTTTGACTGATACTTGTATGCATTAAAATAGATGGAGGGCAGCCAAACAGTTTTTTCATCATTACTTGTGAGGGGCTTGAGAGAACAGTGAAGGAGGACCAAGCGGATGTTACGATCCTCACAAGTGAAATGAAAAAGTTTGAGAAACACTGGACTATAGATAGATAGACAGGTAGACAGACAGGTATATAGATTCGAAATTTCTTCCAGTGCATTCAGAGAAATCACGGGAACTGCATACCCAACCCTGCGATATGCATGCAGATTTGAAAAAAAAAAAAAAAACAGAATCCCGATGTAAACGCTGCATGATCGCAATGGTGTCATGTGTAGGGGTGACATCCTAGAATACAGTCAGTGAGTCGTACAACAACAACAACAACGACAAAAACAATAACAACTACTACAAATACTACTACTACTACTACTACCACTAAGTAGTAGTAGTAGTAGTTGTAGTAGCAGCAGTTAGAGGATAGCAGCTCCAATATGTATTAAATTATCAACGCTATATCTGCCTTCCTTCCTCTATTGTGTATTCTTTTTATGTTATGGAGAGGGGCTGACCTCCCCTAAGAATAATGGTGGAAAATTTTATATAGTGGAAGACAGTATCAAAAAACCAGGCCAACTGACCTTAATGTTTCGGTGACATCCATGAACTCACTTTCCCCCATTTCTTATCGTTTTTATTTTTGGGAGGTAGACTGAGCCACCCAGATCATTGAGTGGAAGGGTCACGCTTCCCAAATATTGCTTTACGGTTGAGAGTCCATCATACAGTGTGTACGTTACTAGAATATCAATGTCGTTTATGCCCTCCTTTCACTATATTTGAGATTTTTTTTTTTTTTTGAGGTGGCTGACCTCGTAAAAAATTCAGTATGGAAAACTGTATACAATGGGCAGTTTATTTCCAATCCATTAATGAGCCAGGAGTTGTTGAGGCACAGACACACTGACGGATACGTACCCTGACTTAATCTCACTCAGCGGTATAGGGTGCTGCCGATAGTGATAAAAATCCGGCTTCACGGGACTGATAATAATAAAAATAATAATAATAATAATAATAATAACAACAATAACAACGTCAATAACATTAAGGGTAATATGGCGCTTTCAAACCCGTCTCAACTTGGCTGTAATTCTAACTGTTTTCAATGTGTGTTTTTTTTTTTATATGACTTCCATAGTTTATGTCTTCACTTCCCTAGTAAAAGAGAAGCCTGTGAATAATGCCCTAAAATCTTGTTGATAATATGGACCCGGTGTGAAATCAGGGTTTGGGGGTGGATGAAAACGAAGCCAAAAAGGAATATGATAATTTCCCACTAAAATTAAGCTGGAAATCGCACGAATCTCATAAGAAGGGGGAGGGGTGACCAAAGATTTCTAACGTAACATGTTTTATAACGAAAAAATAATTAAAGAACGAGTCAACAAAGCCAAGCCGTTCAACGTTAAGCTATCTGTAAACCCCAGTACCTCATTCCTATTCTCCCCCCTCCCCCTAAAAAATTCAATCTTATCTTTGCATTACCTATGACTAACCTTGTTTAATTAAAATTTTCCGTATACTCTTTCAAAATATTCAGTCTTTTCCGCACCTTAGACACACAACGGTCTGTGAAGTGCTACCATGTTAACGTAGAAAAATGAAACTGGCCTCGCTTTCATAACATAGTTAATAATCCTTGCTGGAATAAGAGTACGTCTACAGTGAGGTGTCATCCCGAACTGGTTTTAAAATTCATGACGCCAGCCTGCCAGGTACCAACGCAGCCGCTGACTCGCTACATTAAATCGCGTCATGTTGCCTGACCCTCCGGCGAGTTATGTTTAAAAAAAATATATACGAAAAGAGAGAAAAGATAAAGTACACCTGCGCCAGCAGCGTGCCGGTAACGGGTGGTACAGAGAGTATAAATATGGAGAAACAATGCCTAACAGGGGGTAGGGGTGAGACGTAACCTAACTGGGGTCTCCGCCCCCCACGCCTCCCTTCGACGCTATAAATCACCCAAAGTGGCGGCTCTGTCTCACTGCTCCCCCCCTCCCCCCAACCTCCCTGCATTTAAATCAACTGGCATCGTGCATACTCGATCATGGCTAAATTAACGAACACCCAACCGTTCTATGTGCTTTTTACAAGTGTTATAATTACTTTCCTTAGTACTCGATTGACAAAGAAATGCAAAGAATAAAGGGTTTTTATGCATGTGAGAACTACCAGTAGAACAGACCAAATCTGAAATGGTCAGACATGGGTTGAAACTAAAATAATGCAATAATGATGATAATAATAATAATAATAATAATAATAATAATAATAATAATAATAATAATAACGAAAATAGTAATAACTATAAGCTTTCCTTGTTGCTGGGGCAACAAGTAGGTCTTTCGTCAAGAATAAAGTTGCTGAAGCGTTGTGAGTTGGATTTACAAAGCTGACGTTAATTTTAGGGTTACTGCGAAAGAATATGAGATTTAAGCAAGACAACTTTTGTTCATCAAAACGTTTTAGGGACCTTAGCTCCTTAACATAATGGATGTGCCCCCCCCCCCTTTTTTTTTTATTATATCAAATGAAAGAACTCATGAAACAGAACAACTTTTGTTCAATATGTTATAACGAAATTTTTACACGTTAAATTATATAAACAAAAGCGTATCGAAAAAAATTAACGTTTTTACTCCTCCATATTTCAGGTCCAGGTGAGCTTTTTTGTGCTGTATTCCAGTCAAACTGAAATACTGTATATGCGGATCAGGTACGATGTCTAGACTACGTAAATCTTGAATCTCGTTGCAATAGCTCTCTTCGTTTTTTTTTTTTTTTTTTCGAAAAATTGCGTTTTCTCGAAATCGCAAGTAGATTGATGAAAAATGAAAAATGCGTTAGAAGCGTCTACTAGTGTTGTATCTTTTCTGAGAATATGGACGAAAATGAACATCAAACGTCTGAGATATTAACGTTTGAATAAAAGATTAGAAAGAGAATACTAAACTGTAGAACAAGATCTTCCCTTGGAGACGGAAGACTTTAATAATAATAATGACACTACTACTAATAATTAAAACAACAACAACAATAACGATAAAAATAATAATAAAAATAATAATAATAATTAGCTTGCTAAACATGTCTCTTGGCTTCCCCAGCAAACCTATCGTCCTCTGTCATTACAATTATGGCCCTGGATAAAGGAAGAAACATGGAAATGGACATTGTGAGTAAATGCTGATGCTTATCACTCCTCTACCGCCACCACCACCATCATCGTAATGCAACTTTCCTTGTTTACATGGAGCTGGGGATGTGTAGGGACACGATTCTTTGCTCCTTTAGTCTGTTTACGTATTTTCACCACAGTACCTCTACCAGTGAAGCTGAGAGGATTTACTGTATTCACCCCGTTTTGTCTGTCTGTTCACAAGGTATCGAAAAAATTTATTGATGGATTTCAGCGAAACTGTGTGGATTTCGGGTCACAGACCAGTGAATAGTTAGTTCAATATTGGTGGAGATTTGAGTTCCTGTCTCTTGAGGATTTGTTTTCTTTGGGTAACAAATATCAACAATTTCTCTGCTGAGAAATCTTAAAGGCCACATCTGGCTGCAGTAACTTAACTTACTAGACCACCAGGCTTATTACCCAGCGTAGAAAATGACTTGCCTAACACCTTACATGACGAACAGGCATCAATTTGGCTATATGTTTACTTGCCAGCGTAGTATCTGCTTTCCTGGGTAACAACTCACTTGACCAACAGACATTATTTTTGTTATATATTTATCTGACAACGTAGTAAATGCTTTCCTGGGTTAAGAAATCATCTGGCTTTTCAGTGTCAAATCAGTAACGACCTCCAACGACCCACACTCTCACAGTCATACTCTTGTCCCCTGTAAGCATGGAAACGTCTAAGATCGTCCCCATCACTGAAGAAATTTGATCATTCCATATCTCTCATTAGTCACCAACGAGAATGAAAAGTCAGACATGCTTAATCATCGCCACATGATACAGAAAAAAACATTCAGAAAAAACATTCCCAAGGAGATGCAGGATGGTCTCCAAACAAACTGGCAAGATAATGACCATGAAAGAACATTGGATACTAAAGTGTGTGTGTGTGTGTGTGTGTGTGTGTGTGTGTGTTTAGTTTGACTCTGACCCCGTGAATCTCGAGAGAATACAAGGTCACTTGGGTAATATGCAAAAAAAAAAAAAAAGTTTCATATCAGAAACGAAACTGTGAAGAAGGAAAGTAGTGAAACAGACTGAAAAGTGCTAGAAAAAAAATTACAAACTAAAGTGAAATGGACCTGATCAAATCCAGCACTTCTCCACTCTACTGTCCATCACTTTGCACCCTTTGATTCACCAGCACTGCCCTTTATCTCGTCATTTTCTTTTTCAGTCTCCCTCTTTTATGAAAACTTAGGGTTGATAATAAAAGTGGCTGTCGAGAGATGTTATTGAAAAAGAGACTAACTTTGACGAAAACCAAGAAGTTGTTAAGTGCAATGAAGGGTCTAAATGGGTAAACACACACACACACACACAGCAACTACTTCACCTACATACATTGTCAACAGAAGCCAGAACGCAACACTCCCACCCTCTCCATCCTAAGGCAGACCGGCAGACCGTGAAATAATTGTTGCAGCAAGTTTAAGCAAGATTCAACAAGTCTCTTAGACGACCACTTCTCTTGTCACCAGCGACTATTAGCGAAAATCAGAATTCTGTAACTATCTACCTCATTACATCAGGGGGGTCACCCCACAGTTAGCGGTAGGGGGGGGCATTGTCAAGTGGGTCGGAACTAAAATTCCAAATGGGCACAAAATCGTCAATTTTCACCCAATTTACTCCAAATTTGAAATGTGTCATCTTTGACTAGATACCCTGTTGAGGTTATACGTCAGCACTAAAATGCCTGTCGGGTACGGGTTTGCTGTGCCTTGGCACCGCTTCTACTTATTTAATTAACCAAGTAATAACATCTAATGCAATTGGGGTACAGTGGTACTACTCTGAATATTGGATTTTTTGAAAATGTATTGATATTATTAAGCGTAGAAGCATTAATAATGCGGTTTATAACGACACTCTAGGAATTAGAATATTAATGGAACAGTTATTGCACAATTAAGCAGGTGTGTAGGGCTTTGTCACATTTTTACTGACAGGTGTTAGCGTTAGTACACCATCAAAAGTGACAACCAATACCGATTAGGTTTCAGCGTGAACGATACTCATGTTCTGTGAAATAGTATCCTGGTCCTCGGTATTATAGTATAAATTCTGATGTAAATTCCAAATCCATGACGAGGGTCACATAAAAGAGTTTTCCGTCCGCCTGTCTGTTCGGTCTCTCGTCCGTCGGTTAGTTTGCTCGTGTTCTACAGGTCTCTAATGTGGGCCGATTTTACTACTAGATTTCAAAAGAATTGGTTTAAGCAGACACTGTGCTTTCATCTTTATGGCCGACATGCTGAGATCGACACCAAAGCCACAGTAACCTCCCTCTCCCTCAGAGAGAGAGAGAGAGAGAGAGAGAGAGAGAGAGAGAGAGGGGGAGACCTCTTTCTTTGCAAGAATATTGGCATAAAACTTATATCAACAGAAAGGCATTCTCCTTCAGTTCCACTTTAGACGATTCTGGTGCTGTTCCTCCACCTCTTCCCCCCCTCTGACTTCCGCATGGCTGACACTAAAAATTCTTAAGCTGATGTACCTTTTGAATGCTTTAAACACTTACGGAAATTAAGAATCCACCATCGGCTTGAACTGTAAGGTCAGGTGTTCCGTTTACGATGTGTTGATAGAGTAGTGTGCTGAAGGAGCAATACTTCAGTGCCCATCTGTCTCCTGTGGGACCTGTTTCACATGTCCGGTGCTCCCACGTTCAGTGATACATTAGAAAAAAACAGCACACACTTATATAATCAAAACGAAAAAAAAAACATAAATACAACAGAACAGAAAATATGCATGGGGAAAATGACAGAATATAGTACTTGAGTTTAAATAATTTGGGAAACAAAGGAAAATAAGAAGAAAATATGCAAAAACAAAATATGATAATCTAGTAACGGGAACAATTGAGGAATATATACCGTGAAAACAGAATTGAGTAACAGGAACGTTCCAGAAAAAAACTTCATAAAAGGAAGACAGCATTTATGGATAAAGGAAACACGTTGATAAAGGAATAATAAAATAAACATTAAAATGGATGCCAGTATCTACTAACCGCAGTAATGATCCTGCCACCATTAACCTTTTCATGGTGAGCACATAATTTACAAATGTGGATTCCGACTAAATCAAAGGATTATATTTACAGCTAACAGTGAACTACGTAAGATTAGGAGTGTTAATACTGTCACATATAACCTCTCATGATTTTTGCTATCACGAAAACTGTTTACTCAGTTCAGAGAGGACACTGCGAACTGGAGGAGTTACAAACAGCCTGTAATTACCCCTTGACTAATAAGAGAACTGTCATCCATTAAATAAATTCGTCTGGTGGATGTATGAACGAAATTTAATCGGTGTGAAGAAGCTAACCTGTCACGGCAACCAAATGGCTGGTCATTCGTTTTTAATTTATTGCTAGAATTTCTCCCACATAGACGGGGAAGGTGATGGCAAAGTAGTTATAAAAGTTGCTTGATTTCTGAAAGGACGGGAGTTCCATTTCTGACTAGCGCTGGAAAAACAAGTGACCTTCTTTAATAACAGAGATAAACCTACTAATCTTGCAACAGACTACAAAAGTATAATTAAAAACACCCCCTCTAATACGATCACCCCAAACACCAACGAATTAGCCATAGCATTTATTTAATATGGACGGTGGGTATTAAATGACCAAATGGAGGCACAGCAGTATGACACACAGGAGAAAGTATGATATCAGGAGAACGAATAATGAAATTTATACGTGGGTAAAAAAATATGAAGGGATATTTACAAGAAAAGGTGATATTGGTACAAAAATTAGAGAGAGCGATGGTTTCCTCGTATAAAACAAGAAAGGATGTTAAATCACTATAAAAAAAAGAAACATTATTTTCAGATAGATAGATAGATGTAGATAGATAGATAAACAGATAAATATACCGCAGATAGTGAGAGAGAGAGAGAGAGAGAGAGAGAGAGAGAGAG
>JAGKTI010026802.1:0-13462 GCA_018397915.1 Birgus latro | reverse complement strand
GCACTGCCAGTATAATGTCGTGAGGCGTTGTATGGGGCCAACTTGTAACTGGTCTCACTCTATGTTTCACTTCCCCTCTGCCCTTCCGTAAATGTAGGTGACGTAGTGATACGCGGGGATTATGGTGTTTAGTTATAATTCTTACGATACAGGGTAGAGTGAAGAATATTTGCAATAATGACATCATTCATCATCACCATCTGGACCTCCTTTCCCACCCTAGGGCAGGGTGAGGAGTAGCAATGTTCAGACAGCTCAAATTTGCCCAGAGCAATGGGCCACGCTTCCATTCACTCATTATTCAAGCCCCTGGAATCCTGGCTCTATCATACGCCAAAAACATCCACCATGTTCTGTAGTTTCACAAAAATGTATCCAGTAGAGTCAATCCACACGCTGCCACGTTAAAAAGGGGTGCCAAATCCCTGAACATGCACTCCTCACAACATCCAGCCAGCCAGCTCGATCTCTTGTCAGTTCCCTAGCCTCACTGACTTTCAAATATCTCTTCCTCATACACTCATCCACCATATCCCTCCACCTTCTCCTTGGCCTACCTCGCCTCCTCGCTCCTTCAAATTCGCTCAGATGTACCTTTTTCACCACTCTATTGTTATCCATTCTCTCCACATGACCATACCATCTCAGTACACTCTCTTCGATTCTGATGTCCACAGACTTCCTCATTCCACATCTTTCACGAATCACATTACTCTATGTCGTATCCTATCCATCCTCTGTACTCCACATACATTCCTCAGCAGTCCCATCTCCACTGCTCTTAATTTTGACTTTTCATTTTCATGCCACACCATAGTCTCACATCCATATGTTAAAGTTGGCACTAACACTCCTTCCTGTAAGCCTCTGCAGCTGCAACACTCAAGCATCCGTTTATCAAGGCCTTCATTGCATCAGCTACTTTTCTTCCTTGTGTCACTCTACTCTCCACTTCTGCACATTTTCCTCTTTTCTATCACTGCACTCAGGTATTTGAACTCTCTCACCAGTTCCAGTCTCTCTCCATTCACTGAAACATCGCACTGGGAGTCACCTTCTCTCTCAATAACCATCACTTTACTCTTTTCTACATTTACTCTCAAGGCACGATGCTCACAGACATCAGCAAAACTCTGTACTAGCCTACCAAGTTCTTGTCCAGTATTTGCAAATAGTATTGCATCATCAGCATACAACAAATTTGAGATATTCCATCCATCACCATTCATTACCAACGCCATCCCCCTATCCATTACTCGTGTTTTTACTTCTTTCATCACCTCATCCATATATATATACTGTATATTGAACAACCATGGGGATAACACACAACCTTGTCGCTTGCCCACACCGATCGTGAACCATTCACTTAGATGCCCATTAACCCATACACATACCTCACTACCATCATAAAAACTCTTGACGGCACCTAGCAGCTTACCATCTTACATGCACAAAACTTTCCACAATCTTTCTCTGTCCACTTTCTCGTATGCTTTTTCCAGATCCATGAAATGCCATAAATGCCTTGTGGTCCTTCTTACAAGACTTCTCCACTATATCTCACTGCAAATATTTGATCCACACATCCTCTGCCTCTCCTAAAGCCACCCTGTTCATCACTCACTAGGACTTCTGATATCTCTCTTACTTTCTCTATAGTAATTCTTCCATATAACTTCCCTACCACACTCAATAAACTTATGCCACGATAATTCTTGCACTCACTTTGCTCACCTTTATTTTTGTACAGGGGTACAATCACAGCCTTTTTCCACTCTGCTGGCACAGTTTCACTCATCCATGCCTTCTTACATATCTCCAACAAGCACTTCATTCCACTCTCTCCACAACACTTAATCATCTCTGCATACACCTCATCAACCCCAGCTGCTTTCCCATTTTTCAGTCACTTCACAGCACTCTTCATCTGTGCGAGTGTCAAGTTTCCTGGCACTGAATTTCTTCTCTGCACACCCCCAAAACCAATCATGTTTACAGCCGCTCCGCTCTCTCCATTCCCATTGATCAAGCTTTCAAAATATTCTTTCCATCTGGTCCTTATTTCATCCCCATGGGTTAATAATCTACCACCTACATCCTTCACACCATCACATTTCCTTCCGCTTTCACTTCTACATTTCTGCACCTCTTTCTAGAATAACTTCTAACATTCAGAGTAGTTTGCATTCATTTTCTTCCTAGATCATCATTTTTCCTCCTTTTTCCTCTTCACTGGTCACTTTACTTGCTTCTTGCTCTCAGTTCTCATTTCAACTGAACCCTTGTCCTGTAACCACTTTAGCCACTTCTTCCTCTATTCCTCCACTGCTCTCTTAACCTCATCATCCCACCATGCCGTACCTTTCTTCTTTGTTGTTACTCTTGCCACACCACACACTGCATCAGCATTTCCAACTAAGCAATTCCTATATGCATTCCTATTGCTCTCCTGCTTTTTCTGACTTTCTCTGGCCTCCTTCTCTCTCTCCGGCCTCCTGTACTTCTCCAAATCAACAAAAACAAAGTACAGTTCCCTTTTCCTTCCTATAGAAATAATGACTAATAATGATTATAACAATAATAATAATAATAATAATAATAGTAACTGAAATGCAGAATACTGAAAGTGAAATGCTCAATACGTGGCAGAATACCAAAGTGCCCCATGAACCTTACCTGACCGAGACACCCACCCCAGGAGGAGATACCCAAGGGGCAGAAATAGTCAGCCCGGGCTTCGTGCAAGACAGGCACACCTGTGTCTTTCCCACACGCCCCTCTCGCGCTCAGGTAACTCGCCACAGAGTTATCAGTCACGGCAGACTGAATCCCCACTGGACCAGCCCTCACCAGGTTTGGGGTGGGGCTTTTGCACTAGCCCCATACAGTCAGCAGGAGATGGCCACTAGCCACTCAACAGCTGATTCCCTCCCTCAAACCATACTGGGTGACGGCCACAAGCTGCACACGGGGAGGAGACGGCCACAAGCTGCACACGGGGAGGAGACGGCCACAAGCTGCTCCCAATAAAACCCTCAAAAGAAGGGGAACAGCTGACGGCCACAAGCAGCACCCCCGGAGTAATGACGGCCACAAGCTGCGCCTCCGTCAGGAGGGACCCCTTGCTGGTGATGGCCACAAGCCACACAAGCCGCACTCAGGGTGTAGTCCTCGCAGGGTACGGCACCCTTGAGCAAGTGATGGCCACAAGTCGCACTCTGCCCACCGGTAGCCAGGGGCACGAGCCCTCAGTGACGGCCACAAGCCGCACGGGGGAGGAGACGGCCACAAGCTGCTCCGCCAATTGTGCCCTAGGGGACTCGGCGACGGCCACAAGCTGTGCCGGGGAGGGAACAGCTATGTGCCCCCCCTCGCCCCCTACGCCAGTGCTTTCTCCACCTGAGGATTTCCCGGGTCTGCTAGAGTCCACCTGTAGTGGCTCGGGTATCCTTCCCCCTTCTCCAAACAAGGACACCCTCCGGCCAGAACAACAGCTGGAGGAGACCTGGCAAGGCCCTCTGATACCTGGGGTCCTAGTCCTCTGGCTCGTCCCTCGGCAGTCTCAATATCTGCCGGGCTCTTCATCGTCGAGCTGCTGCAGTCCACCCCTGACAGAGGCTCAGCAGAGAGACAACAGCCCCCGGACAAGCCGAGACGTCCCCAGGGCCCTGGGGCGTGACCTCCCAAGCCCCACCCGACGACTTCCTGCCCAGCAGAGTGGGCGCAGACAAGCGTGCCTGCTTTCCTTGTTCGGGCCCAGACCCTAGGCCCAACCCCCCGGGCCCCTCAGGAAGGGTGCCCACATCACAGCGCCCTCAGACCACTCCCAGACAAGACTACCATGGACAGGCATCCTGACGAGGCCCCAGATGAGCACCAGCAGCCCAGCCTCCTGACAATGGCCCCTCCGGATGCCCTGACGACCAGCGGCCTCCTGACGCAGGCCGCCATTCTGGGCCCTAAACTACCACCGGGCCTCACCCTACAGCAAGTCCCTGCCGCACCTTCCTGTCAGAGTCCTCCGGCCCTGTCTTACTTGTGTATGTTATTTTCTTGACAAGTGTGCCACTGTTGTATTTGACTCAGATTTTAATTTAATGTAACATATGTGTAAGGTTTGTTGCCCTGAGTTTCTATGCCCTGTTCCCATTAGTTGCCTTAAGAAACCCAACCCGGTCTAAAAAGAGGACCCAGCTCTAGGCTCCATGTCTAAGAAACGAGAAGTCGTACCCTTTCACACGTAGCATAACAATAATAATAATAATTAAAGAAATCCATCCATCCATCATCCAATCCTGTGTTGCCCCATGAGGAGCATAGAAGCACAGGGCTAGGCATGTTGGTCCTGACATTTAAGATGAGAGTGGTAATAATAATAATGTTCCATACTGCCCAATTTTACCTACAGAGACCTAATTTTACACTAACATAGTCCACTACATATACCAGTACATGATCAATATATTCTCTGTGGCATGGCAGAAAAAAGTAAAGGGTGGCACAGTTCAAACCACTTCTGCGAAGTATCACAACCACCACCACCATCACCACCACCACCATCATCATAACCTTATTTGCCAGTGTAAATAAATGGAGTGATGATGATGAATAAG
Organism: Birgus latro; assembly: GCA_018397915.1. Classification (NCBI taxonomy): domain Eukaryota; kingdom Metazoa; phylum Arthropoda; class Malacostraca; order Decapoda; family Coenobitidae; genus Birgus; species Birgus latro. Next base: position 8,846 of record JAGKTI010026802.1, on the reverse strand, counting down.
AATGATTTATGTGATACTGTCTGTATGATGAGTGTGGTAGTGTGAGTGAATTAGTTTTTACAGCAATACTGATAAAGTAAGTTAATTTGCCCTCACAACATGAAGGACTGGCTGTGAATTGGTCTACGGAATATTGAGAGTGAAATAATCTGTCTACAGATGAAAAATGATTGGTGTTGATATCGTCTACAGAATATTAATAAAAGAATTATTATATTGTCAATGCTATAAGAATGACGTGTAAATATTGTCAGCAGAACAAGAATGATGTGAGTTTGTTTGGCCATGTGGACAGGATGGAGAGTGAGAGACTAACAGGAAAAGTGCACGTGAGTAAGGTGGAGGGGGGGAGAGGGAGGGGGAAGCCAAGGATATGATGGGGGGATGGAGTGGAGAGGTATATGAGAGAGGGGAGTGCGAGTTGGAGGCAGGGCAGTGAAATGGCAGGGGACAGGGTGACATGGAGGCAATTTGTTTGTGGCCACCCCTTACGAGATTAAGGCATATGGTGATAGATAGATAGATAGACAGAGTTTGTTTACAGAAAAATGAGTGTGTGAGTGATATTGCCTACAGACCAAAGCAAGTATGAACATACTGTCAACAGTACAAGATTGATATGCAAGTGATTATGTGTTCAGTACTGTTAAGAGAAGAAGAATGATCTGCCTGATTCTGTCTGCATAGGAAGAATGATGGAGTGGGTGAACATATCTACAAGACAAGGAAAAAGGGGAAAAAACATGTGTGTGGTAATCATATGGGCATTTGTCTTGTTGGTGTAATAGGAAAAGTATATGGTAGGATACTTATTGACAGAGTTAAGGAAATAACAGAGGAATTAGTTGGAGAAGAACAAGGAGGTATTAGGAAGGGAAGAGGTTGTGTAGATCAGATATTTACAATTAGATCTTTAGTGGAAAAGATTCTAGAGAAGGGAAAGAAGTTGTATGCAGCCTTCATGGATTTGGAGAAAGCATATGACAGGGTGGATAAATAGGGAATGTGGAAAGTATTAAGAATATATGGAGTAAATGGGAAGTTATTGAAGGCCGTGAAGAGTATGAATGAGGGTGCTAAGGCTGCAGTGCATGTGGATAGTGAACTGAGTGAATTTTTCAATTTGAAGGTTGGATTGAAACAGGGATGTGTCATGTCTACATGGCTCTTCAATCTGTATATGGATAAGGTTACAAAAGAGATACAAGGTAGGGCAGTGGATGTTGGACCGGCCCTAGTGAGAGAGGGCGGTGTTTGGAAACTCCCTGTATTGTTGTCTGCAGATGATACTGTGTTGTTAAGTGAAGACGAAGGGGAGCTGCAAGGCTTGGTGGATGGGTTTGGGAGTGTGTGTAAGAAACAGGTGAATGTAGGTAAGAGTAAAGTTGTGGTCTCTGAGAGCAATGAAGTCACTGAATGTACAGTGAGGTTGTATGATGAAGAAATGGAAAATGTGAGTGTGTTTAAGTACTTGGGTAGTGTGATGAGTAAGGATGGAAGTTTGGAGGGTGCAGCAGGGAAGAAAGGTTGCTGGTTCTTTGAAAGCAGTGATAAGAAACAGTGAAGCATGGAAGTGAAAAAGCTGCTACATGACAGTATTGTGATGCCAACTCCAACATATGGAAGTGAAGCTTGGACAGTGTTGGAAGGACAGAAGTCAAGAGTGAAAGCAGTGGAAATAAGTTATTCCATCCATCCATTATCCAATCCTACGTTGCCCCATGAGGAGCACTGGAGCCCGAGGCTATGCAGATTGGTCCTGACATTTAAGATGAGAGTGGCCAGCCTCACTCATCCCTAAGTGGCATTACGTGAGCAATAACCCCAACCAACCCTTGGATATAAACCTACACAGGCTCAATACGGTTGGAGCACCATAATTACCCACTAAAGCACCAGGTGCCATAATTTGGTTATATGGTTACCACCCAACATAGTAAATGGTTTCCTGGTGTACATGAAACCATTTGGCTTGTCACTCAGTGTAGAGTCACCCACAATGAGAGGAGAATGTGGAGTTACATGGAGAGACAGACTGACAAATGAGGAAGTGAAAGAGTGTTATGATGTCAATGTGGATGTGATAGAAAGCGTTTGGAGAAATACACTGAGGCGGTTTGGCCATGTGGAGAGGATGGAGAGCGAGAGACTGACGAAGAGAATGTCACTGAGGTGGAGGGGGGGGAGAGGGAGAGAGAGGCCAATGATGAGATGGAGGGATGGAGTGGTGAGGTGTATGAGTGAGGGGGGTGTAGGCTGGGGTGAGGGCAGTGAAATGGTGAGGGACAGGGTGACATGGAGTCAATGTGTTTGTGGCCACCCCTAATGGAAGAAAGGCATCTGGCACCAGATGGAATACACAGATAGAAAGTGCTGTCCAAGATGGATGGCTGAAGAGTGTAATTGCAAATGCATACAAGGGGAAGGGTGATGCCCTGGAAAGAGGAAATTATAGAAGCATAAAGCTTTTGAACCAGATAATGAAGGTAATGGAGAGAGTTCTAGAAGGTATGATTAGAGAATGAGTGAATATTGATGAGATGCAGTTTGGGTTTAGGCCAGGCAGGGGGACCACTGATGCCATATTCATTGTTCAACAGCTTCAGGAAAAATATATAGGAAAGAAAAGGGAACTGTACTTTGTTTTTTGTTGATCTGGAGAAGGCCTTTGACAGAGTCCCTAGGGAAGTGGTGAAGTGGGCAATGAGAAAGCGTGGGTTGGAAAAGTGGCCGGTTAGGGAGGTTATGGCCATGTATGTGGGTGCTCGCACCCAGGTAAGGGTGAGTGGAGATTTGAGTGATGGGTTTTCTGTCAATGTTGGTGAGCATCAGGGGTCAGTCATGAGCCCCTTCTTGATTGTCATGGTACTTGAATCCCTCTCACACGACTTCAGAAATGGACTCCAGTGGGAAATGTAGTGTACCAATGATTTGGTGTTGACTGCAGAGAATGAAAGGGAGGCGGAGGAATGATTTAGGAAGTGGAGAGATGGTACGTGGCACAAGGGCTCAAGAGTAAATGCAGATTTCGAAAAAAGTGATGGTATCTAGGGTTGGTGGCAGTACTGTCAAAGAAAAGGGAGAGTGGCCATGTGTGGTTTGATCCAATGGTGTGGGAAGTAATTCCATCTTGTTCCATGTTTGTGATCGTGGGGGCAAAAGAGATGTTGTGGTATCAGAGGCAGACTGAGAGATAATAATGATTTTGTGTGTGCGGTGTGTCCGGGAGAGCAGGTACAGACTGTCAGGTATGAAAGGACTGCTGGTGAATCTCTCGAGTGTTAGGAAGAGTTTTGTTATTTGGGAGACATGTTATGTGCTGGAGGTGGGGCTGGAGCTAGCTCTGTAGCTTCAGGGTGGAGTGGTTGGAAGAAGATCAGGGAGCTGTTGCCTCTCCTGACATGAGAGGGCTCTCCCTCTGTGCTAAGGAATCTTTGTGTGTGGCAAGTGTTAGGAATATAATGGTGTATGGTATTGGGACCTAGGCAGTAAAGGAAAAGGATATTCGCAGGCTCAAACATCCAGAAATGGCAATGATTAGGTGGATGTACAATGTGTCCTTGAATGATGACGCCTGAGGGGGCAACGTTTATGATGGATGAGTTGAGAGGAAGGATGGGATTGGAGTGTATTGGTGTTGTGATGAGAAGAGGTAGATTGAGATGGGTTGGGCATGTGGAGGGGATGGGATGCAGAAAGTGAGAACTGTTAACACTGGGGGTAGGGCTGTGAGAAGCTGACCAAAAAACACCTGGGATGTCATAAAGTGTAAGCAGACCGAAAAACACCTGGGATGTCATAAAGTGTAAGCAGACTGAAAAACACCTGGGATGTCATAAAGTGTACGCAGACCGAAAAACACCTGGGATGTCATAAAGTGTACGCAGACCGAAAAACACCTGGGATGTCATAAAGTGTGACCTCAGGGATAAGGGACTGAATAGCGAGGCTGTAAGAGATCGAGCAGCATGGTTGGTCACTTTAAAACATTGTTGAAGCCATTTTTTTTATAAACGATTTAATTCTCCTTGGCTTGTATATATTTTTTTTTATTTTTATCAATTACTTGTGGATTTTAACTATGTACAGTTGCATTTCTAATACCAGCATTATAAATAGTAATGTGAACTGAAAATTTTAATGAAATGTTCTAACCAAAAACATTTATGGTACATCAGAGTACGTAAATGGACACATTTATTAATCCTTTCAGTAAACTGTGGCTATTTTTGTTAAAGAATTCTTGTAAACAGAAAACAAATATCAGCATACATCATAATGGAATGCAAAATATTAAATTAATAGAGTACATTCATAGTATAGCTACTGAGAACAGTCACTGAGAATATACAGGCAGTAGCCAGGGCAGCTCACTTTCTCTCCTACAACTAAAATGTTTAAACTTACCATTGCAAAAGTAAAAGAGGCATTCTAATCACTTTAACTTAGTGATTAGAGCACCTGTGAGACAAGTGTACCTGGCTGATAAAAGCTGACTATCTAAATCAGCTACAGTATTTTCACATTTAGTGGTAGGTGATGGTAACCATCATCCACTCACTTGATGTAGTGCTGCCTACTTCTTCCTTAGCCTTTATCATTCTTTTTCTGTGCCTGCCCTCCTCTCTTCCTATTTCTCCCATCTTTCCTCTCACTTCTTATTGCTTTTCTTTTCTTTACAGGTGGCTTTACATTGAGTGACAAGCCAAATGGTTTCCTGTAAACAAGAAACCATTTACAACACTGGGTGGTAACCATATAACCAAACCATACGTGCTCCCTACGTGTCAGCAAGTGGGTTGGTGGAGGGTTAGTGCCCCTCCCTGTGAAACAAATAACTCCAGTCAAATGGCCACCCCTTACGAGATTATGGCGTCTGGCAATAGATAGACAGACAGATTTTCACATTTTTATGTATGGAAATAAAAGCTTGCTAAATCCTTCTTTATATTATATCTAGGAGTAATTGCATGTCAGACTGATATACATAGGGGTAGGACTGCTGGAATAAAAACAATAACATCAAATATACTGTAACTGGATTTTTTTTTTCTGTCCAATGTTTTTTGCCAACTATGTTGAGTAGCATGGAGAGCCACAATCAGATGACCAAGGCTGATGCATGCAAGCATGTTGGAGCCTTTATAAATGAAACAAAATGATCTATAGCCAGATGCCATGATCCTGCAAGGGGTGGCTGTTTGTCGTTTAGTTGTTTTAAGGGGAGGGGCATTAACCCTCCACCAACTCACTTGCTAACACGTAAGGAACACGTATGGTTTGGTCATACAGTTACTACAGAGCATTGTAAATTTCCTGGCTTACAAGAAACCATTAGGCTTGTCACTCAACGTAAAGCCACCTGAAAAGGAAAAGAGAATAATAAAAGATGACAGGAAAGATGGGAGAAACAGGAAGAGAGGAGGACAGACACAGAAAAAAAATGAAAAAGGTGAAGGAAGAAGTAGGCAGCACTACATCAAGTGATTAATGATGGTCACCACTACCTACCACCAAGAAACATTATGAAGAATGAAAAAAACACAAAATAAAAATATCAAGCACAACAGAAAATATCAAGAACAAAAGAAATACCAAGAAGAACAAAAAGAAGCTCAAGCACAACACTATGTAACACTAGAGGAACCAGTGAGTGGGCAGACAGGACCTTCACCAGCTGTGTGAGGAGATGAGTGGGCAGACAGTACCTTCACAAGCCGTGTGAGGAGATGAGTGGGTGGACAGGACCTTCACCAGCTGTGAGATGAGTGAGCAGACAGGACCTTCACCAGCTGTGTGAGGAGATAAGGAAACTGAAGCAACAAGAGTTGGCAAACAGTAAAGTAGGAAGAATAAGCAGCCAGGGGGATGTTGTGGCTAAATCAGTAGAGAAGCGGCCTGCAGCCCTGATGGACCCAGGTTCAAATCCCAGCTGGGGCAGGGTACAGTTAAAGGATTTGAATTTCATAAAAGCAGACTTTTCTGATCTACCTAATGACCAGCCAACATGTCGTAAAAATACCCCCGCAAATACCAGTACACCAGTCCTGTATGAGACAGCCCTAGCATGTATTCAATATGGACAGTAGGTATTAGCACCGAAGTGGTGATATGTGGAGGTGTGGGAAGACTACTGGGCCTTGGGATAGGCACTGCCCCCGAGAAATAGGCCCTGAAGCCTTTGCCAAGAGTCGGACACATTGAAGGAAAAAAAAAAGGTAAAAGAGTTGAGGCAAGAGGTGTCCTGTATAGTAGAGGATAAAGTCAGGAAGTGCGTAACAGGGTTGAAGGTCTTTGTTCTTCCTGCTGTGCTCCTAACACTGCAAGTATATCTTTCTTTTGTTCTTCCTGCTGTGTTCCTAACACTGCAAGTATATTTTTCTTTTGTTCATCTTGCTGTGTTCCTAACACTGCAAGTATATTTTTCTTTTGTTCTTCTTGCTGTGCTCCTAACACTGCAAGTATATCTTTCTTTTGTTCTTCTTACTGTGCTCCTAATACTGCAAGTATATTTTTCTTTTGTTCTTCTTGCTGTGCTCCTAACACTGCAAGTATATCTTTCTTTTGTTCTTCTTGCTGTGTTCCTAACACTGCAAGTATATCATTCTTTTGTTCTTCTTGCTGTGCTCCTAACACTGCAAGTATATCTTTCTTTTGTTCTTCTTGCTGTGTTCCTAACACTGCAAGTGTATCTTTCATATGTTCTTCTTGCTGTGCTCCTAACACTGCATGTATATCTGCCAGAGATATGTCCACTGGTTTGGCAACCTGTCCATGCGTCTCAGTCTCTCAAAACATATCCGCTCCTGACACCAATTTGTTGCATCACAGAGTTTGTTGATACGTCAGGAACAATGAGTACACAAGCCAGGACATTAATCAAAGGCCACTGAACATTTTTGGGTTTTATTTCTTCCTGGCTTAGCTGAGGTATAATAGCAAAACACAGTGGCTTTTTTCTCTCTCTCTCATGCTACCTTCATCATCACTTCCTAATACTCAATAATTATCCACTCAATGACTGGTTACTCTGTCTTTCACTAACACTCAATGTCTGACTGACTACTCTCCACTCTGTACTGCTGTCTGTTGGCTGCCACACACAAACTAAACTAGGAGGCGCAATGGTCCCTTTATATACCTCACCTCCCCCCCCAGCTGACTCCATCTCCAGAACAACACAGGATATTATACAGCCTGGGAGAGAACTCACATTGTACCACGTAATAATCCACTTACATCCACAATACACAATAACAATATTGACAACAACAAATTCCTAAGGTAAGACATGTCCATGTTTCTAGAATGTTCCTCACAACTCCAGACATAAAACATTAACCTAATCCTATGGCATAACACTTAATTTACAGAATGTTCCTCACAACTCCACATACAAACCACTCAGCTAATCCCAAGGCACAACACATAATTTCTAGAATGTTCCTCATCTCCAGATATAAATCATCAACTTAATCCTATGGCATAACACTTAATTTCTAGAGGGTTCCTCACATCTGCATATACAAACCATTAAGCTAATCCCACTGACACAAAAGGGGGATAAATGGACTAGCCTCCTGTGCTGCATTAAGATGGCGTCACAATTTTATACATGCCAAATCCAGCAGGTTAGGATTATTAGGTCAGATTAGGGAAAATTGTTAGGTCAGGATAAATGTTGTAAGGTTCAGTTGATGTCAGATTATAATAGGTGCCCCGAGGCCACCACCACAGCCACCGGTAATCTGGTGGACTAGAGGTCCCAGATCCATTGCCTGAACCTCGGACCGTGCAGTGGGTGGGGCCTGTGGAATGTTTACTCACCCTTTATCTCTACCAACAATGACAAATTACAAGTATAAGCATCAAAGCAAGCCTGAGGACAGTAAATCACCCGGGGGGTTTAGAGTGGGTTCGTGGAATGTGGGAAGTTTGAGAGGAAGAGAGGGGAAAGTCGTTGGAGCATTTTGTCATGAATTTTCTACATCGTAAAGTCATGTTAAGTAAATCGTGACATCGAGTGATTTTGCGGGATGAACGAATTATTATGAAATGTACGATGTTTCGCTCATTCTCTCAAACCGTCCGCTCGCGTGCTTGTATTCGCTCAAGTTGTCAAAACTTTCGTCATTCTTCCGCGAGTAATTGTTTTTATGTGCGGGGCGGTGCGTTCCTCTGAGCGATAATTTTTGAATTATCGGTCCCGCTCTGAGCCGTTATACGCCGCCCGCGCCCCTTCCCACGTGCCTTGCGCCGTGGATTCAAATGAGAGCTCAGTCTGTCTGTAGACACGGCGCGTCGCGGTACGCCTCTAAAGGCTTGAGCGATTTCTTAGCGATTTCAGATCTCAGCTTGTGTTGGCGTGTGTCCCGTAGCTCCCACCCCCTTGGTGATTGTCGCAGCAGCTCGGTCTCATCCATACCGATTAGTATTTTCTTGTTTTCCTAGGCTTAAGCTTTTGAGATATTTAGCTGTTTGTCTGAGTAAGTGAGTGCATTTCCCTTCCTTTGATTTGAATTGGAGTCATGTAACGTAAATTTATTTGCTTGTATTTAATAAATTTACAGTTCATTTTCTTGAGCTTTGTTAAATGTAACAGTCATGTTTAATTTTCCCACTTATTTAATATAGTTTTGCTACTCCACATTAGCACAACTCTTTGTATTAAATCACGACTGGTACTTAGGCCAGCTTTTGGCATTAATCCTTAAATTCGTTGTGCTAGCTAGGAGTTTGGCTCAGCCAAGATCCTGTTTATCCTTATTATTATCATTTTTTGAATGTTAAGGGGAGAAACTAACTTTCTTAGAGGCCAACGGTACAATATTACAGCCTAATTGAGC
>JAGKTI010026801.1:0-13462 GCA_018397915.1 Birgus latro | reverse complement strand
TGTTTGATTTCCCCACATATTTAGTACACTTTTGCTACTCCAAGTTAGCACAACTACTTATATTAATCACGACTGGTACTTAGGCCTTGGTATTAATTCTTAAATCCATTGTGCCAGCTAGGAGTTTGGCTCAGCCAAGATCCTGTTTATTGTTATTATTATTATTATTATTATTATTTTAATGTTAAGGGGTGAACTAATTTTCTCAGAGGCCAACAGTACAGTAATACAGCCTTCTTGAGCGTTTAGTCTCTGCTGTGTACTGTTGAGAAAGTTTATATATTCTCGACTCTAGAGAATTGGCGAAGCCAGCATTGATTTCATGAGTCGATTCTCTCGTGATAATCGACTCGATAGTTATTCCTAGTGTCCATAGACGCATTTTCATTTTCCCCCTGACAATCAGTATTAACAGTATTCCCCTTTTGAACTACGTAGTGGTGAATTGAAAGTTGTCTGAGTTCTAACTGTTGATGATAGTTATTTGTGAGTGCAAAATTTGCGTGATTACACTCGTGTTGTCAGTCACGTAGGCCCAACAACTTCGAGCATGGCAATAGGTTGTTCAACTTCTCATTCGTTTTGGCTTCAATGTAATTAAAGTTCCCGTACACTTATTACAAAAATTTTGAACATTGTAAGTCAATTCTTTAAGTGTGTCGAGTGCAAACGTATTTTTCATATTCTTTAGAGATCGTGAAAGAGACACTGATAATGCAAGTAATCAAAGTCATAGCCAATATTCTCGATACTGTGATGACCGATGTTATATAAGCCGTGGATTTACGCCCAACACTTTTCTCAGAAGGTGGACGAATCTACACAAACAAACTCCAAACACCGCGGATCAGGCTGCAGCTCGACGTTCCCCTAAATAGAGCAACTGCTGCTGCCACTGCTGTCACTGCACCGCCCACCGAGACAGCTCAGCCAGCTTCCCCTGAAGATCTCCGCCGCTCGCCGTCAGTAGCGGAGGAATGGGCTCCTTCTCCCGTCCCCTCCACCGACCAGGAGGAAGAGGACCTCCTGCCCTCGACTCCACCACCTGCTGCTGACGGCGAGCCGAAGAGGAAGAAGAAAAAGAAGAAGGGAAAGAAAGGCAGGCCTCCACAACCTGTTGAGATGGAGACAGACCATCTAGCGTCTCCACCACCGCCGATCGCCGTCAGGAAGTCTTGGCCCACCTCCCTCCACTGAGAGAGAAAACTCGCGCCCATCTCGAGTCCCTCTCAGTGGATCAGATCTTCGAGTATCAAGATCACTATAATGGGGCCAACTTCTCTGACGTCACCGACTCCCTTTACCGCCTCCACGTTTGCCGTCAGCAGTTCCAAAACCTCCGCGCTGACTGCCTGCTTCTCACGAGCAAGAGTGACGCCGACAACGTAGCCATTCTCGACTACGTTGTCCAAGCTATACTCAAACACCATAACGTCAACACTAGCTCCAGCTAGTTCGCCTTCTTTTCACCTGCAGTTTTTCTCTGATGGGCCCACAGGCCCTCCCCCACTCTGACATTGTCAGGTGGGAAAATCTACAACAACAACAACGTGAAGCCGGCATAGCGCCATCTTCCTCCATCGATTGCAGGTCAGTGTTTAAGGTCCCTATATTCTCCCTCCCTTTTGTATTCGTGTGATGTAAATCCTCATATACATCAGTGAATTAACTTGATGATACCCTTGTCCCTTTTGTACTGATTAATGATAGTGCCGTCTTCCTTCATCGATAGCAGATTGTGGGTACCTGAGCCGCCTGGCTCTGGATCTAACTGGCTAAAGCCCATCTCACACTACATTCTTCCCCCTCTTCTCCGGTTCTCGTAATCTAAGTGAATATCGGCTGGTCCGCTTTGAATAATCCATCCATTTGATATACTGCTTCTAATTGTGTAAGGTTTCGAGTTGAGGTACATATTCAGCCCTAAGAGAATATTGATTATTGTGTCAAATTTACATATGATCTTTGAGGTATTCTGTATATTTAGACGTGAGAATATTCTTTGGTGATAATATTTTGTATATTCTTCCTGAAGAGTCCATCTGAGACCACGGGATTAACATACAGCATATTCAAATGTATCACTACCATTTTGAGTGTTAATTCTCCTTGTGAAGATTCTTATTCATGCATTTCTGTTTCTTTTGAATATTAATTTTGTTGTGAAGATTCATATTCTTAGAGTTATAGATCCTGATTATACTTCGTCTGCTTAGTGTCATTCTCAGTTTGAAGAGTAATTTGTCTTTCAGCTCTGGTTTATTCATAGTCCAAAGAGATTTTTTTTTTCCTGTTCCTATTATTAGTTGTTTTTCTTTGTTCTTATTATTTAGTAAATCTTAGGTCAAGTCACGTCGAGTTTGAATTATACCATCCTCTAAGGAGTAGTACAGGTGAGATTGAGTGGCCCGCAAGGTGTGCTGATATCTGCTTACTCACGCACTCTCAAATAAGATCACGCTACCCCATTTCCCATATTCTCTATCGTCTGATCACCAGACTGGTGACAGCATATTCCCAAAGTCTCTAATCATTATGGTGACAGTGGTGGTGCTTAAAAAAATCATCACCATATAGGTATCAATATTCGTTGCATTACACGGTAGCTAAAATTTTGAACGTTACGCTGGTGGCAGCGGTGGGATCTAATTTCCCATCACCACACGGGTGTCAAAATCTGAATATTACAATGGTGGCAGTGGTGGGATAAGATATTGTTGTGGGATAAGATTTTGTTGTGTGATATTTCCCCTTGTCTCTCATGTACCGATTAACGATAGCGCCGTCTTCCTCCATCGATTGGATATTGCGGGTACCGGAGCCACTTGGCTCTGGGTCTAACTGCCTAACGCCCATCTCACACTACATTTCTCCCCCCCCCAGTTCACGTAATCCAAGTGAATATCGGCTGGTCCACTTTGAATGATCCATCCATCTTATATACTGCTTCTAATTGTATAAGATTTCGAGTTGAGGTACATATTCAGCCCTAGGAGAATATTGAATATTGTGTGAAATTTACACATGATCTATGAGGTATTCTGTATATTTAGACTGAGAGAGTATTCTTTGTTGATAATGTTTTGTATATTCTTCCTGAAGAATCCATCTGAGACCACGGGATTGCTAGATTCAAGTGTGTCAGTACCATTTTTAGTGTTAATTCTGCTTGTGAAGATTCTTATTCATGTGATTCTGTTTCTTTTGAATATTGATTTTGTTGTGAAGATTCATATTCTTAGAGTTATAGATCACTGATTATACCTTCGTCTGCTTAGTGTCATTCTCGATTTGCAGAGTAGCCTAATTTGCCTTTCAGTTCTGGTTCATTCATAGTCCAAAGAGTTTTTTTTTTTTCCTGTTTCTATTATTAGTTGTTTTTCTTTGTTCTTAATATTTAGTAAATTGTAGGTTAAGTCACTTTGAGTTTGAACTGTGCCATCCTCTAAGGAGTCGTATTCGTGAGATTGAGTGGCCCGCAAGGTGTGCTGGTATCTACTCACGCACTTTCTAATAAAATCACGCTACCCTATTTCTTTTAATCTCTAAAGTATCAATAAGATCATGCTACCCTATTTCCCATATTCTCTATTGTCCAAATATCAGACTTGTGGCAACATATTCTCAGTTTCTAATCATTACGGCAATAATAAAATCTTGTCATTACACTGGTGACAGCGGTGGTGGCTAATTTCCCATCATCACACGGGTGTCAAAATCTGGATATTACAGCTACACCTGAACTGGTCCACTGGAACCACCGTCCTGTTCTCCCCTAACCTACCATCTGGAACCCTCTCCTCCCTACTGTCCCCCACCTTCCTCTCCCCCCAACTCTGGGCAGTACATGTCGCAATATGTCCACCAATCTCCACCACCCCCTCACCCTTCCCTAAGGATTAGTGATAGGAGAAATGGAGGAAGCCGAGCCTTGTGCACCCCCCTCTCCTCCCCTGTCACTCTACCCCTCCCTGCCCGAACACCTGTCACTTTACCAAGCTTACAGTCTCCAACACCTTCTCCTGGACTTCCAAGAACTTTTTGCGTCAGGACTAGCAGACATCGGCAACACCACGTACCTGACACATGAAATCCACTCCACAGGGCCACCTATTCGCCAACCATCACGGCGGAAAAACCCCAAACAATGGGCCGAGGAAGACTGGCAGGTCCAGGAACTGCTTGATGCCAGTGTCATATCACCCTCCATCAGCCCGTGGTCCTCTCCAGTCGTCCCGTCAAAAAGAAAGACAGCACCATGCGCTTCCGTGTGGATTATAGACAACTGAACGACATGACTACCAAGGACGCCACCCCTCTAACCAGGAGAGAGACTCCCTTGACTCCCTATACGGAGTACCCTGGTTCTCCACCTTAGACCTGCAGTCAGGATACTGGCAGGTCCGCATACACCCAGAGGACAGGGGTAAAACAGCTCTCTCAACCAACAACGGGAAACGCTACAAGTTCAGCATCCTCCCATTTGGACTCTGCAACGCCTCCGCTATGTTTCCCTAGCTAATGTAGCTAATGAAGTGTGTCCTCAGTGGCCTCACATGGGAAATATGCCTGGCATATCTGGTTAGACATAATTATATTTAGCCAGACATGGGCTAACCCCTTCCACCACCTCAAACAATTCTTCCTGCGCATCTGCCAGGCAGGGCTCATGCTCAGACTCCTTCCTGGAGCACGTCATCTCGAAGGAAGGCATTGCATCCGACCCTGACAAGCCGCATGCTATTGCAGACCTCCCCCTACCACGAGATGTTCACGAGGTAGGCGCCTTCTTAGGGCTCACGTCTTACTATTGGCGCTTTGTGCAAGGGTTTGCCAACATCGCAAAACCCCTTCATAACATGACTAAAATGGGCAAGCCCTTCACCTGCAGCGACGATCGAATCGCAGCATTCCATACCCGAAAAACTAAAACTCATCACTGCCCCGATCGTCGCATTCCTTGGCTTCACCATGCCCTTCCACCTATATACCGACTTGTCGCTGGTGGTGATCGGCGTCATCCTCTACCAGGTTCAAGAAGGGCAGGAGCACATCATTGCCTGCGCCAGCCACACCCTCAACCGAGCCGAGAAGAACTATGCCGCCACTAAACGAGAATGCCTAGGCATTGTATGGGCACTAGAAAACTTCCGAGAATACCTCTCGGGCACACACATCACCATCATAACTGATCACCAGTCGCTCCATTGGTTACGTCAATCAAACACCCACAATGCCCAACTAATCAGGTGGAGAGAAACCCTCGAAGAATTCAACTACAAGATCTTCTATCACCCCGGCAAACTGCACACCAACGCCGATGCCCCCACAATGCCCAACTAATCAGGTGGAGAGAAACCCTAGAAGAATTCAACTACGAGATCTTCTATCACCCCGGCAAACTGCACACCAACGCCGATGCCCTGTCCCAACTTCCAGTCAACTCCATCAGTGCTGAACCCAACCTTCTACACCCATGGCACAACAAAGATTGACCTCACTGGATGCCGCCCCAGGTATTCTTCAAGCTCCACCAGCAGGGCGATTACCTGTTCACCCAGTCCGGACATAGATTGCTCTACCCCAAGACCGCCCTTAACGCAATGACCCACCTGCACTCCGACAATGGCATCCATCTCGGCACCAAGAAGCTTTTGCAAGTGTTCAACGACACCTATTGGATGTTTGGCCCTTCCCACCTGGCCAAACAAGTTACCCAGGCCTGCCGGGCCTGCATGCTAGTGTAATGGGGTATATAAAAGCCCGCATTGCCCAGAGGAAAAGGGGGGATCCTCTCTTTGGCTGTGGTTAACGTGCGCGCGATTCAAGTGCAAGGGCCTGAGTTCGAATCTCGGCCAGAACAGTGATTAATTTATTCAGTTTCATTTCAGTTATTACATTGGTTGGTAGCGGTGTGGGATGTGAGGTGAGGGTCATATGTCGTGTTGACAGCCTTACATCCCGGTGGTGGCCTCCAATGCTACGCTACCATGTGGGAGAGCGAAACTGACCAAATTAATCACTAGGGGGAGAAAAGAGTGATGTAGTGGGGTATATAAAAGCCCGCGTTGCCCAGAGGCAAAGTGGGGATCCTCTCTTTGGCTCAGAGGTAACGTGCGCGCGATTCAAGCGCGGGGGCCTGAGTTTGAATCTCGGCCAGAACAGTGATTAATTTATTCAGTTTCATTTCAGTTATTACACTAGCCAAGGACATCACCCACACCCCTGGCCCATCGGGGAGCATCACCACCCACAAAGGGCAACTGTTGTCCGTAAATGTAGTCGGCCCCCTTCCACCCAAAGCCGGCTACAAGTATATCACCACCTTTGGGGACATGCACTCAAAATTCCTCATTGCCTGTCTGGCCAAGGAGCACCGCTCCGTAGGTTTGGCTGACGCCCTTGTCCACCACGTCCTCCCCTACTTTGGTATTCCCCAAGCCCTGCACTCAGACAATGCCCCAGAATTCACCAGCAAGATATGGGAGGAACTCGCCACCATCTTTGGCTACCGAATTTCTCACTCCTCTCCCTACTGACCCCAAGGGAACTGAAAATGTGAAAGGAGCCACCGCACCCATCTCAACCAGGTGCGGGCTCGAACAGAAGAAACTAGGATCAAAGATTGGCCGACACACGCCAAAATTGTGCAGTAGGGGATGAACACCTGCTCCTGGGATGATGGCATCTCTCCCCATGAGTGGGTATTGGAGAAGCCCCTTTCCTCCTACCCCTACGACATCACCCCCAGCCCCCCTCCACGTCCCCCACACCCGACCCCCTTCACCACCCCAAGAGATGGCTACACCACTTATAAAAACACCAGGACTTGCAACCAAACATCACCCCAGCCAACCCCTACAAACCAGGGAATGCAGTAGTAGTGACTACCAACCCCAAACAAAATCTCGCCATGGTTCGTGGGGCCCTACACCATCACCAATGTCCCCAACCCCTACAATCACCATCCAATATTATAACACTCAGCGCACCTATCGTAACCCCCACGTGCACCCATTCCCAACTGACACCTCCCAGCAAGATCACACCCAGATCCCCACAAGCCACACCACACCACCAGCCGCCACCCCACACCCCACATCTGACTCATACGCCTGCAACTTCACACCCTCCTTCTCATCATCATCATCCTCACCCACTTCTCCCTCCCCACCTTCCCCCCGTTCCTCACCATCCCCAACCTCCCCCCCTCTGGTGACCTCACCTTACATCTCGCCTCTCGCCACCACACCACCACCACAGGCCCAGTCATCCAACCAGGGGACCCCCAGCCCATCCCCGACCACCCCACCACGTGTCCGACACTGCACACCTCCCGCCACCACCACTGCACCCACACAATCATCTTCCCCTCCCTCCCCTTGCTCCACACCCACTACCCACACCAATTCACACACCAACCCTTACCCACCCACACCACCACCACTACTTCACCCCCGAACACCCGGACACACTACCTACACCATCGACACACCCAGCCACCACACCACGTGTCTGTACCACCTCCTCACCACCTACACCCGTCCTCATCACCACCATAACTAGATCCGGCCTCCTCTTACGCCCACCAGCCAGATACATGACCAAACTCTCACCCACACCACCAAAACCACCCGCCCCCACCCCCACACGCCCAACACATCCCCCATAACACTATGAATACACCAAGCCCAATGGAAACTTCCACCAACCCAACTCCCCAGGGAGAGGATTTGTACCTGCCCTCAGCAACCACATAAAAGCCATGTTGCCTCACTGGTCACCAGCACACAGTCAGGAGACGTCGGCCCCTCACCACCGCCAGAGATGAGGATCCACCGAATAACCTGGATCCCCACCCACGGGAAGCACCTGCTCATCCATGGGACACCTCACCTTCTCCGGCACACACCACAGACCTCCACCCTCCACGTCACTTACACACTGCACCAGAAACTGAATGTGACCACCCACCACTGGATCACCCTCCTCCACCACCTCACACCGACCCACCGGACCACCACCTCAGACACCTACCACCTCCAGCCACGGGGACGTGACTTTCTCCCCCATGACGGTGGTGAAATGCCCACCCCGACAGGAGACCTAGGGAGGGCTGGCACAACACTCACTCCACAGAGGAACAACAGGGAGAGTGATGAAACACCTACCCTAGGAGTAGACCACCGGGAGGGGCATAGGGTGCATGGAGGTCCAGGGCTAGACGGGCCTGCATCCCCCAGTACCTTGCGCCCCTCTCCTCCTCAACTAGCACCACACAGGGAACACAGTCCCGTCAGACTAGTCTCAAGCCCGGCCAGCTCTCACCAAGATAGGGGTGGGGCTTGTAATACTACAGCCCCAGACAGCACCATGGTGACGGCCACCATCTGCACTGGGAAGGAAGAGATGGCCACTGTCTGCTGTTCGGTTGTTACCCCCTGCAGTACCACTGTGACGGCCACCGTCCGCACTGGGAAAGAAGGGACAGCCACTGTCTGCACTGGGAAGGAAGGGACGGCCACTGTATGCCCTTTGCCTGCAGCCACTCCTGGGGGCAGCACCGCGATGACGGCCACTGTCCACATCAGAAAGAAGAGGATGGCCACCGTACGCCTCTCGACTGCAAACACAGAGAAGAGCAGAACTGCGGCAACTACCACCGTCCACTCCAGGGAAGGATTGGTCACTGTCCAACCTTCATCTGCCACCTCCACAGGGAGCAGGATCACAGTGACGGTCACCGTCCACACCGGGAAGGAAGGGACGGCCACTGTTTGTCCTTTGCCTGTTGTTCCAGGGGTTGGAGGAACCGTGGTGACAGCCACCGTCCATGCTGGGGAGGAGAAGGCCACTGTGCGTCCCTATTCCCCCACCCTTGTGGCTTCCCCTATGGAGGACGTCCCATGCTGGCCTCATCCCTCCAGAGGCCAAGCGGGACACCCTTCTCTCTCTTCCCATAGAGGCAGTCCCCAGGAGTTGCAGCTGGAGGAGATCTGGCGAGGGCCCCATGGTGAGTCTGGGGATCCACGCCCAATAGCCAGTGCCCTGACAATACCCCCTGCTGCTGGACTCCCGGAGGAAGGGACCCCGCAGGCAGCACCTGACGGCGACTCGGCCCGAGGAAGACTGCAGTCCTCGGGCCTCCAGGGGCACCCCCCTGACCCCAGGGCGTGGCCTCCTCAGCCTCATCAGCCGGGGATCCACCTCCAGGAGCGGGCACAGACAATCGCGCCTGCTCGCTCTATTCGGCTCTAGCCCCGAGAGCCGAACTCCCCACCAAGGCCCCACTAGGGGCCTCTCTCCACTCTGCCCAGCAGCCCAATCCACACGTCCTGGCCCCGGACAGTGGTCCCATGCCTCCTGCAAAAGGACACACCTGATGGGACCCCTCCCACATCTGGCCAACACCTGTGACCAGCCCAAGCCTTCAGCAACCCAGACCAGAGTCCTCTTGTCCTGATTGTGTCCTTAACTTATATACAGTAGTGTACTGTGTAAATATTGTATTTGTATTGTGTTCGGTATTGTGTGACCTTAAGGATGTGCGTGTAAGGTTGGTTGGCCCGAGTTTTTATGTTCTGTTCCTCTAGTTGTATGCACTAGACCAAGTCTAGGAAAGAGCCCCAGATCAGGCGCTCGTGATCAAAGGACAAGGAGTTGAACTTTGAACTCGCAGCATAACAGGAAGGATATTGTCCGACGTTTAAGAAAAATCACAATATGGACATTTAGTTTGCAGGGGATGTGTCGACGAAGTTTTGCTCACAATAGGCAACTTCCTCTGCATAATCTCGGCCATGTCTGACAGCTTCATGCATTGCACATATCTCATTAGACTTTGACACATCCTAGCTGCTGGCAACTGATGGTGGAAGAAGTGAAGCTGGGAAAAGGCGTCTCTGTATCTTCAGTTATATTGTCAAGAGCACAAGGGCAGGAAGTCGTCGCTGCTGCTTGTGTTACGACACATCCTGTGAAAGTCACGCCCCGTTTAGGTGATATTTCTCAGCATGAATGTAAAGTGAATAGCTAAAGTCATTGCTACAGTTCGCTGGGAAAGAATGAAACCTACGCTCCAGTGTAAAACAGACCCTCCTGGCAGAATACATCATATCTAGTGAGACAAATAATGACATTTTTTTTTTCCCTTCTCGCTCAGCTGCCATTCATGCGGGCTCAAAAGGTTGTCAGAATTTCTTGTTAACAAACACTAGTAAAATTTATAAAGTTGGCATTTCAAAATCAGCTGAACTGTCGACATATACGGCATGCTTATTTGAAAATAGGTGATTTAAAGTGCGGGTGCGCATCTCTGACTTCCTGCGTTGATGGTTCCAATGTTTACTTGTGCGTAGGTGTGGTGGGGGCCCGCTGGCAGATGGTGAGTTTTATCCTCATTTAACTTTACTTGTGCCACGCAACATAATATTACCGTTAGTGGGGTAATTATGATGTGACAGAAAACAGCTCAGTTGATTGTGTTCATTTATTTCAGTATATTCACCCAATTGTCGGAGGTTTACATGTTGGCATCGTTGGTTACTCCTATCAACTGTAGGTGGAGTACTCTGCTATTTTTAGTGGATGTGTAAGGGTGTTGGTAGAAGGTTTGTGCCAGCCGAGTTGTTTGTCTTGGAGTAGGTAAACACACAGCCTACTGTATAAATTCATCCTTCTTGCCCTGTCTATCATAACTTTACAAGTTCTGGAAAAAGGAGGAATTGATCTGGTGAGGTTCCCTATTTTTTTAATTGAATGGTTGCATTTGTTGTATCAGAATCTAATACCTCCTTATATGAACTCCTCAGGTAGAAGAAAATGGGGACAGTTTAAGATTCTTACATTCACAAATTTTGAAAAGTTTGTGATGCTTAACTTTCATCATAATGTAGGCCCAAGCCTAACAGGAACTAACCTGACCATCTATCTATCTATCTATCTATTGCCAGACGCCTCAATCCCGAACTGGGTGGCCACAAACAAATCGCCTCCATGTCACTCTGTCCCCTGCCATTTCACTACCACGCTCCCAACTCACACCGCCCTCTCTCATATACCTCTCCACTCCATCCCTCCATCTCATCCTCGGCCTCCCCCTCCCTCTCGCCCCCTCCACCTCACTCACATACACTCTCCTCGTCAATCTTTCACTCTCCATCCTCTCCACATGCCCAAACCACCTTAACGTGTTTCTCCTAATGCTTCCCATCACGTCCTCAACCACATCACAATGCTCCTTCACTTCCTCATTTGTTAGTCTGTCTATCCATGTGACCTGACCATGAAAGCAGCATTTATCAGTACTAATCTTTGTATCAAAATAGTTACTCCACAGAGTTCAGGAATCATTATTAACTGGACCTACATGTGGAGTAACTATTTTGTTACAAATGTTAGGACTGATAAATGTTGCTTTCATTGTAAAGTTAGTTCCTGTTAGGCTTATCTATCTATCTATTGCCAGACGCCACAATCCCGCAAGGGGTGGCCATTTGACTTTGAGTTATTTGTTTTACGGGGAGGGACACTAACCCTCCACCAACCCACTTGTTGACATGTAGGGAGCACGTATGGTTTGGTTATATGGTTACCACCCAGCGTTGTAAATGGTTTCTTGGTTTACAGGAAACCATTTGGCTTGTCACTCAATGTAAAGCCACCTGTAGAGGAAAGAAAAGCAATAAGAAGTGACAGGAAAGATGGGAGAAATAGGAAGAGAGGAGGGCAGGCTCAGAAAGAGAATGATAAAGGCTAAGGAAGAAGTAGGCAGCACTACATCAAGTGAGTGGATGATGGTCGCCACCACCTACCACTGTTAGGCTTGATTGGCCTAAATATTTTATGTGGTTCTATAATAATAGTGTCAAAATAAGCATTTTTTTGCAATGATTTAAATTTAAATTGGTAGTCAGGTTATATTATGTTAAAGTAAAAATTCAGTTTTGTGTTAAAAGAGTGCGAACTCTCATAGTTCATAAAACATTGGAGTAGGGTGTTGTAAGCACATGTGTATGTTGTTAAAGTGCTGGCAAACTATACTGGTAAGCCCAAGGAATTCAGAACTACATTTTGTAGGTCATATTCAGTAGGAACAGGGAGGCAGCCAAAGATCGAGCAGCATGAAGAGCCGCCATTAGGTGACCAAGGCCGACGCATGCAAGCATGTTGGAGCCCTCAAAAACAAAACGATTTTGTAGCACAGTATTTGCTATTTTTCTTTTGAAATCTTTTTGCAGGAGAACTGGTAATTTTGGAGAAAATATGAGGAGAGTTTCATGTCCATTAATGCAGTAAAGAATTTTTTACCTTGTGACTTATACTTTTTTTTTTTTTTTTTTTTTTAGTGTGAGTTGATCACTGCAGTAGCTAAGACTTTTAGGAATTTGTAGAAATGCATAGTATTGACATTACCAGTCATTGGTACTTCACCTATGAAAGACCTGTAATTCAGCAACAGTTTCAGATCCCAACCTTGGGATCATTTAGCTATAACCCAAATATCCTTTGACCTTAAAAGGCAATTAGAGTACATGTGTTAGGAACATAGCATATAAGAGGTGGTGGTGTTACCTAGGCTCAGTTGAAGAACCTGATTGACAACTCTTTCTTGGCCTCACCACTTTATTCCGGCATGTGGCATGTGCATTGTTATATTACATTGCATGATTCAGGCAGACCTATAGAGAAAAATATATAAGAAATATGATGTGGAATTCTTTGCAATGAAACACAGCACTTTGTAGCAGTTAATGTAGGATGTTATTAAACTGTCAGAACAATTTCTGTATTTTCTTTCATTCATTTCTTTTTTTTATTGGTGTCTTGGATGTTTTCCACTTCCTTGCATCATGAATGTGTAAAAATCATAACCTGTTATAACCTGTTTACACACCTGGTTGGCTACCCAAAGTTTCAGCAGTCATGTCTGCCATCAATACAGTACAGACGGTCAGCCCAGAACTGCTGGCACGCTATCCCACTAATGAACAAACCACAACGAAATTACTATCATGTATAATGGGTGGAAATTTGTACCATATGCAGATTGTTTATATACAGTAGGCGCGGAAAGTGTTGACGCCATCTTAAAAAAAGGAAACATTCTTGTGGTTAGCAAGGAGAAACAAATAAATTAACACTCACCATTGAATTTAGTATTTACTGGCATTCCCCTTCACCTTTATTATCTTCTTAAGGCGTCTGGGGAGACTGATGGCGTAGTTTTGCAGAACAGACGGACTAAAACTGCTCCATAGCTGCAGCCTCAAGTTTAGGCAAAGATGATGTGTCCATACTACGCAGCTGCCGCTTCATGTGCGCCCATAAATTCTCAATGGGATTGATATCTGGGCTGTTTCCGGGCCAATCTCGAATAAAGGGAACCTCACAGTCTGTTAGCCACTGTTTCACTGACTTTGCAACATGTGCAGGGGCAGAATCTTGCATAAATACTCTTGCC
>JAGKTI010026800.1:3133-13463 GCA_018397915.1 Birgus latro | reverse complement strand
TTTTTTTTTTTTTTTTTTTTTTTTTTTCATTTAGGGGGTTGGACAGCCCAGAATGTCCGGTTAGTGAGTATGTCTGGTTATTGGACGTCCGGATATTAGAGGGATTACTGTATACATAAAATAATCCTTCAACTTATCAGGTCTTCTTCTGTGCCGCTTCCGACGATGTCCTTGCTCCTCCACACAGTCCACCTCCTGGAAGGTCTTGATCCGCTTCCGACGACGTCCTTGCTCCTCCACGCAGTCCACTCCTCCTGGAAGGTCTTGATCCTCTTCCTGATTCACTTCCTCCCTCCTCCTGTTCTCTCCTCCGCTTGTTGCAATCCACCTTCCGATGTCTCGGCTCTTCACAGTACCAGCAGCTTCCTCTGATCTTCTGTTTTCTCTTCCACTTGTTGCAATCCACCTTCCTAAGTCCCGGCTCCCTACAATACCAGCAACTTCCTTCGAATTTTTCTGCTTCCCGAGCCTGCTCACTTCGAGCCCCGAATCCTGCACAATGACTCATCTGAAATGGGGATGTACTGGACCTGACATAGGACTCAAATTCTAGAGCCCTGGCAAATGCCTCTTGCATGCCTCTTGGTTGCACCTGCCTCACTTGCACTGTCAAGAGCATTGATGAACTGGTCCCTGAGAAGAACAGCCAACAGGCCAGGTGCAGCTCCAGAGCATGCCTCACATGCCACACTGTCCAGGTCCTGAGCAAGACACTGCAGGGACTCTCCCTGAGCCTGCACACAGCTCCGGAACCCCGCCCTTCAAACCTCAGTCTGGCACATGGTTCCATTTCTGCACTCCAACACTTCCACCAGGGGTTGACAAGTGTCCCCCTCCATCATGGACATCTGGCCCAGAATCTCCACTGCAACACCCTTAAGGCTAGTAGCAGGCTGCACTGCCCTCTGCCCATCATCCCAACCACTCTGATCTGCAGGTAACTCTGACTGTGCACAGTAAGCTTCTCAAGATACTCTACCATCAAATTCCTGAGGCTTCTTTTTAATTGGACCCCCATTACAGCCATGCACCTCACTAGTTTGGGGCCCAGAAACTGGAGCATCACAATTAAGGCCAAAGTGGAGGGAATGTAAGAAAATGTTCTGGAAGGAGGTAAAGAGAGCTAGACAGGGTGCCTACGAAGTCAGTGGGGGTGTGAAAGATAAAAATGGTAGATTACTAGTTGAGAAGGGAGAAAAAGTAAACAGAGGGAGAGAACACTTTAATGAACTGTTGAGCATAGAGAATGAAAATAATGCAAGTATAAGTGGCTGGGGAATGGCGAGGAGAAGGAGGGCTGTGAGAAGAGAGGAAGAAATCAGTAGGATGGAAGTGGTGGAAGCAATGAAGAAAGTTAAAATGGGGAAAGCCCCAGGAATTGATGGAGTGCGTGGTAAAATGCTGAAGCATGGGAGAGAGATAGTAATAGAATGGATGTGGAAGGTGTGCAGATTGGCGTGGGAGGAGGGTAGAGTCCTGGAGGATTGGAAGTCAGGTATAATTATTCCTCTGTACAAGGGAAAAGGGGAAAAAGCAGTGTGTGGTAATTATAGGAGCATTTGCCTTCTCAGTGTAATAGGAAAAGTATATGGTAGGATACTTATTGACAGAGTTAGGGAAATAACAGAGGAATTAGTTGGAGAAGAACAGGGAGGTTTTAGGAAGGGAAGAGGTTGTGTAGACCAGATAATCATTCTTAGATCCTTAGTGGAAAAGTTTTTAGAGAAAGGAAAGAAGTTGTATGTTGTATGCATCCTTCATGGATCTGGAGAAAGCATATGACAGGGTGGATAGACAACGTTTGTGGAAGATATTAAGAATATATGGAGTGGATGGGAAGTTGTTGAAGGCAGTGAAGGGGTGCTAAGGCTGCAGTGCGTGTGGATGGCAAACTGAGTGAATGTTTCCATTTGAAGGTTGGATTGAAACAAGGATGTGTCATGTCTCCATGGTTGTTCAATCTGTACATGGATGGAGTTATAAAAGAGATACAAGGTTGGGCAGTGGATGTTGGAGTGGCCCTAGTGAGAGAGGGCAGTGTTTGGAAACTCGCTGTACTGTTGTTTGCAGATGATACTGTGTTGTTGAGCGAAGACATAGGGGGGCTGCAAGACTTGGTAGATGAGTTTGGGAGAGTGTGTAAGAAATGGAATCTGAAGGTGAATGTAGGGAAGAGTAAAGTGATGGTCTTCGAGAGAAGTGAAGCCAGTGAATGTATGGTGAGATTGGATGGGGAGGATCTGGAGAATGTCAGTGCATTTAAGTACTTGGGTAGTGTGATGAGTAAGGATGGAGGTCTGGAGGGTGAAGTGCTTGAAAGGGTGCAGCAGGGAAGGAAGGTTGCTGGTTCGTTGAAAGCAGTGATAAGAAACGGAGGTGAGCATGGAAGTGAAAAAGTTGTGACATGACAGTATTGTGATACCAACTCTAACATATGCAAGTGAAGCTTGGACCCTGTTGGAAGGAAAGGACAGAAGTCAAGAGTGAGAGCAGTGGAAATGAGTTATTTGAGAGGAGCATGTGGAGTCACATGGAGAGACAGACTAACAAATGAGGAAGTCAAGGAGCGTTGTGATGTGGTTGTGGACGTGATAGGAAGCGTTAGGAGAAACACGTTAAGGTGGTTTGGGCATGTGGAGAGGATGAAGAGTGAAAGACTGACGAGGAGAGTGTATGTGAGTGAGGTGGAAGGGGTGAGAGGGAGGGGGAGGCGGAGGATGAGATGGAGGGATGGAGCGGAGAGGTACATGAGAGAGGGGTGTGTGAGTTGGGAGCGGGGTAATGAAATGGCGGGGGACAGAGCGACATGGAGGTGATTTGTTTGTGGCTACCCCCTGCGGGATTGAGGCATCTGGCAATAGATAGATAGATAGACTTAGAACTCCTGCACTCTGATTACTCAACCCCGCAATGCCACCTTTACGTGCCTGGGATCCATCAAGACTCACCATTCACCGTCCACTTCCCTCACATACTCCCTGTATACTAACCTGAGGCTCAGCAGTGGAGTATTTCTCTACAACCTCAATCCTCTCACCAATCATCTTCACATGGTCAACCAGCTCGATCGGTAGAGAGTTGGCTTGCAGTCCCGTGGGACCCAGGTTCGAATCCTCGCTGGTGCAGGGAACAGTTTAAGGATTTGAATTTCATTAAATCAGAATTTACTGATCTACCAGAAGACCCGCCGACATGTCGTAAAAATGACCCCGCTAATACCAATACACAAGTCCTGTATGAGACAGCCCTAGCATGTATTCAATATGGACGGTGGGTGTTAAGCGCCGAAGTGGTGACATGTAGATTGTAGGAGGACGACTGGGCCTTGATAGCAGGCTGTGAAGCCTATGCCCAGAGTCGGACACATAAAAAAAAACAAAAAAAAACACCTGCTTCAGCTGGCCATCCACATGCTGTCCACACTTCATCACCATTCCCTCACCAATCTTCGGCTGGCTGTCCACACGCTGGCTGCATTCAGTCACCATTTCCTCACCAATATTCGGCTTGCCATCCACACGCTGGCTGCACTCTGTCACCATTTCCTCACCAATCTTCGGCTGGCCGTCCACATGTTGCTTGCACTCAGTCACACCACTGCTTACCTCATACTTCTGCTGCTCTAGCTTGGCATCTGCTTCCTCCTTGAGCTGTTGCTGTTCTTCCTTCATTTCCCTGTCACTCCTCTGATGCCTCGTGAAGTTGCTCATATCATTCTTTTTGTTCTTCACATGCCTCTAGTTGTTCAATCGTTGGCTTCATTTGTACACTTTGTGCCTGAAATAGTTCTCTGATTTTGTTTCTGAGCTCTAGTTTGTGCCTGTATTAGCTTCACAATCATCGCCAGGGAAATTTCCTCCTCCTGCCCAGCTCAAGACCTTGTTTGCACACCCTCTGCTTCCATGTCGAAGGTTAGACTCACTGCAGCACTGGAAATTATCCCACTCCTGACACCAGTGTTGCGTCCACGTTCCCACACTGCCCCAGGCTCCAACAGCAGTAGTTCAGTATAGGAAGGACATTGCCCAGTGAGTCGTTCTTCCTTTGGTCAGCCTTTAGGTGTACAGCACACAAGATCAGCTGAGGTGAAAATAAACACTAGCTTCTTAAAGTTCACTGTCTTCATTTTCCAAATAACTCCACTTTATGTTTTCCAACTTCACTTCACTGTTCTCACTAGCACTGGACGTATACAAACTTTACTAACTGCAGTTCCACTTAATGCCCAGCTACACTTCACTGTTATTACACTTACTGTTTTCACAGTTACTGAAATTACACAAACTTCAATAACACTTCACAGCTTTCACAAGTACCGAAAATATACAGACTTTACCGACACCGAACTAAACTTCACTCAAACTGACCGAGGCCCAACTAAACCAAAAACTACTAGTGTCTCATCCCCTTCCTTTTATAAGCTTGCATTATTCTAGAATGATCTATAGTACTTCCCACGAGAACAACAGTTGCCAACTCGGAGATATCAAACATGCCATCGTCTTCTTACATTACGTAACACTCTAATTCTAAATCAGTTACCAAATGTAAAGTAAATTAAATAATTAAACGAACAATCACGTAAATACAACATTATAGAGAAAAAGAGCATAAAAATTAATGCATGACTTACGAAATAACTACGTTCACTAACAGCAGGCAAACTGGCAACTCTGACTCGTACTGATACCGGAACTAGCCTACCATAAACATCGGGAAGATTCTCCAGCACCTAACTGGCGAATCCCCCTTCGTACCATTACTTTTCCATCATTTTCAAGCAACGGACACTCGTCCCCCCCCCACCATTAGTCCATTGATTGGAGGGTCGACTGTACACTCGACCCTCGATTTTCCAGACTAAGAGGGGAGGAGACCAGTCTGGGAATTGCAAAAGTACTCACCTGGTTTGCTCACCAGGTAGGGCCCCACATACCATTCCCTGGAGTATTACCATACTTTGTCCGAATTCTCCAATACTGTCCGGCAATTATTCCGATATTCTAGAGCATTCTGGAGTGTAGACTACCTATACCAACAAAACTAACTTGCACAGTACATAAAATAATAACACTGACACAATAACAATAATAACAGACACAAGAGCGGTATTTTTTCTAGCTAAAACGCTAAGAATGGTTGTTTAGACAGTTGTTGATGAGAATGTGGAAGGTATGATAGAAGAAGATCAGCAAGCTGAGGAAAAAAGAGGAAAACAAACAACAAATGGAACACCACGAGATGAACCAGTCACGCTCATCAGCTGACTGAGGTAAACACACAATCGATCTTGGACCGAATCGGCAATTTTAATCTTTATCACCATGTAGGTTTGCACACCGAATTATTTGAAATTCAGTCAATAACCTGTGCTTAATTTGATTATTAATAGAAGATCAGGATTCAGAGCAAAAATTTCTTAAAGTTAGCAGAATTGTTTTAAGCCTCTAGCCTAACAACTCGCCCTGGCGGACTTTTGTTTTGCAATAAATATCGATTTTCAATGCAGATACATTTTCTTGTACACAAAATAAATATTTTGGCAAAATAGAAGTCTGCCAAGGTGTGCTGACGAAGGTGAACCAACCACTCTCACAGCCGACTGAGGTAAACACACAATAGATCTTGGACTGTCTGTCTATCTGTCTATTGCCAGACACCATAATCCCGTAAGGGGTGGCCATTTGACTTTGAGTTATTTTTTTTTTTACGGGGAGGGGCACTAACCCTCCACCAACCCACTTGTTGACACGTAGGGAGCACGTATGGTTTGGTTATATGATTACCACCCAGCGTTGTAAATGGTTTCTTGGCTTACAGGAAACCATTTGGCTTGTCACTCAATGTAATGCCACCTGTAAAGGAAAGAAAAGCAGTACGAAGTGACAGGAAATATAGGAGAAATAGGAAGAAAGGAGGGCAGGCACAGAAAAAGAATGATAAAGGCTAAGGAAGAAGTAGGCAGCACTACATCAAGTGAGTGGATGATGGTCGCCACCACCTACCACTCAGCAATTTTAATCTTTATCACCATATCAGTCAATAATTTGTGCTTAATTTGATTATTAATAGAAGATCAGGATTCAGAGCAAAAATTTCTTAAAGTTAGCAGAATTGTTTTAAGCCTCTACCCTAACAACTCGCCCTGGCGGACTTTTGTTTTTTAATAAATATCGATTTACAATGCAGATACATTTTCTTGTACTCAAAATAAATATTTTTGCAAAATAGAAGTCTGCCAAGGTGTGCTGATGAAGGTGAACCAACCACTCTCACAGCCGACTGAGGTAAACACTCAATAGATCTTGGTCTGAATCAGCAATTTTAATCTTTATCACCATATAGGTGTGCACACCTAATTATTTGAAATTCAGTCAAAATTTTGTGCTTAATTTAATTATTAATAGAAAATCGGGATTCAATGAGAAAATTTCTTAATGTTAGCAGAATTGTTTTAAGCCTCAAGCCTAACAACTCACCCTGATGGACTTTTGTTTTGTAATAAATATTGATGTACAATGCAGATATATTTTTTTGTACTAGAAATAAATATTTTTGCAAAATAGAAGTCGTCCAAGGTGTGCTAACGATCTAAAAGGTGAATTATCTGCTAACATTAGCCAACCACTGATCAGCCGACCGAGATATAAACACTGACCATCTGAAGTTCCAACATCTGCGTATTTTAGCTCTGAAACCTAATTTTTAAATTGAGTTATATTAAGTACAATTTTTTTTAGTGGATTTCAGATAATTAGGTGTGCATGAGCCATTGTTGTGGAAAAAATTAAAATATTTTCCAGTGAAAAGTGCCAATTCGGTATTCAGTCTCACCGAGTTGGGTGAGCTAAGTTGATTAAGAGTGGTTCCCACTGAGTTTGTCCGTAAGAAAATATTTTTTTAAATTGCTTGTGAATTTTATTGTGTCCAAGCCTTCAGTAAATTTTACTGTGTTATGCAATAAACTATTTATAGTGGCATTTGAGAAAGGTAAGAGGGAAATGGGATATTGCCACGAGTTAGGAACTGGTGGCGTGAAGCAGGTTGGTGGCCAAGATGCATTTCATGTTTGAAAATATCTTCTTGTGTGTGTTACAAATGGCTGTTATTGAGTCAAAACCTTTGCCAAAATTATACTGTGTTGTGCAGCAGACTGCTTATAGTTTTATATGATAGAATAATGGCCAGACTTTTGTGAGATTTCCTGGACTTGTACAGGCATTTGTCCGGCATTTGATAATATTGTTCGGCCTCAGCCAGAGTCTGTGAAATCTTAAATACAGGAAATAGGGGTCCGCCAAATCGAGGGTCGAGTGTATTTTGCGCATAGGTCATTATGGATTGAGGTAGGTGGTGGCGACCATCATCCACTCACTTGATGTAGTGCTGCCTACTTCTTCCTTAGCCTTTATCATTCTCTTTCTGAGCCTGCCCTCCTCTCTTCCTATTTCTCCCATCTTTCCTGTCACTTCTTATTGCTTTTCTTTCCTTTACATGTGGCTTTACATTGAGTGACAAGCCAAATGGTTTCCTGTAAACCAAGAAACCATTTACAATGCTGGGTGGTAACCATATAACCAAACCATACGTGCTCCCTACGTGTCAACAAATGGGTTGGTGGAGGGTTAGTGCCCCTCCCTGTAAAACAAATAACTCAGAGTCAAATGGCCAGCCCTTACGGGATTATGGCGTCTGGCAATAGATAGATAGATAGTCATTATGGGTTAAAATCATTTTACCTCCCCCAAACTTGCTTTCTCTATCCTTCCTCCAAATGTTATAATTGTTTCATCCAAATAATTTTGTATCGACATCTCGGGGAAATTTAATCTCTTCCAAGCAAACATTTTCAGGTTTATTTTCATTTATATAGTCTTCAATTTCCCCTTTCATAGATATCAACCCATCTACATTACTGTAAATGATACTCAGATTTACTACACTGTTTTTATTTTTACTCATTCTTTTCTTTTTCTTATTCATATCCATCCCCCTTGTTTCGTTCACTTCTAGTTTCTCACATACCACTTCCTTACTTTCATATCCATTACTCTCCAAAAAAATGTTTTACATTCCTCCTTTGTCCTCCTGTCATTTTTTTCCTTTACTTGTTCCTTCAAGGATTTTAAAACTTCTCTTTCTTCATCATTCAAATCATTTCTTACTTTAATATTTTCCATCCCTGCCTCTTTACTTAGTTTCCAGGTCACCTTAAGTATATCATTTGCTACACTTTCCGATGACAGCTTAACTTTCATTGGTCTTACTTCCCCTTTTTTTATATGGCCCTATCCTCCTTACTTCCTCAATTTCTTTTTCCCATTTGTTTCCTTCGGGATCGACCTTCCCCAATATTTTTCTTACTTGATTCAAGTCTCTCTCGAGTCTCACAGACCTAACCTTTTCTTCCTTCTCCGTGTTTCCAAATATTATCACACATCTGTTCCTTTCTACAGTTTCTCTCACTATTTTCTGTTTTTTCTTTAACATTTTCACTACATTTTCTTCCATTTTTTCCTTGTTCATTTCCCTTTCTTCCTAAGTGATTGCCCTTAAGCTGACTACTTCTTTCTATTCTTCTTCCACATGTGCCCACTTTGCCTTTTGCTCTTCTAGCACACTATTCACCTTCTCTGTTTTTTTTCTGCAGTCTTCTAGTTTTCTCCTTAATTCAATATTTTCTCGTTTCAGATTCTTGATATCCTGGTTCGCTGTCTCATTGGCCTGTATCAAACTCTGTATAATTTTCTCGGTATTTTCAGGCGTGTTTCTTGATACTAGATCCTCCACTTTCTTTTCTAGTTCACTAATTCTCATAATCAATGTTTTGACTAAATCAATAACATTAGTTTCACTATCAAATCCTGAAAATTCCGGTCCCTCAGTGTTTACATTGTTGGCCATGTTTGAGGTTGGTTACAATACTAAACAGCTGTTATCAAAGATTCCTATAACATTCATGTATACTCACTAACATTATCTCTTTACATTTTTGGTAGACTGTACTAAATCACAATACATTAAACTTTAAACAGTACTGAAGGAGACAGGACAAACTTAATTCCTGAAAACTACTTAAGGTTTGAAGAGTTCGTTGGGAGGTGGTGTTGAGACATGTCTGATCGCTTTGCCTGCTCGTGTGTGTGTGTGTGTGTGTGTAAATAAGTCATTTGTTCCACAATATCTCACCTTCATGCACATGCTTGCCACTGGAGATTGTGGAAAATTGGCAGTCAGCTAAATAGGTAATAGTGAAATACAAATGTCTTAGTGACAATAAACCAATTGCCTGATGAATGGCAAAACAGTGACTTTAAATGAATGACTCAGTCAATGACCTATTGTAATTAGCTGTGTTCTTGTGGCAGAATGCATTTGATCACGGTGAGGCAGAACGAGAAGGCAAGATCATCCCCTGCCCGGGTGTGGATGCGGAGTACGATGAGGCTGTGAGACAGATTAAAACTACGAAGGACAGGCTAGCAGCGTTTCTTAAGGAACAGTGCTCATACTTTGGAACCAAGGTCAGTATTTGGGTCTTCCCCTCATGATGTATTTGTCTATTTTATTCATGATACCTCCAGTGCTGGAGAGATGCTATCATGTGGGTGCACTGATATAGCTGAGCAGCTCTCCTGCCCAGTTATACATACATCCTACACATCTGCCTAGTTATACTTACATCCTGCTCTTCTGTCCAGTTATACATACATCCCCCAGCTCCTTCCCTCTGAATTTGGGATGATGAAATGCTGGAGAAGGTCAACTCCCAGACTGTAGTTCACTGAGACTTTGTGAGATGCATGTTTTGACAAATTGTGTTACATTGACTTATACAAATGCTCATTCATTTTGTATGAAATGGTTGTCACATTGACAGTATAATACATCATGTGGGGATTATGCAGTGTATAGTTGCCAGTGGGAATTTCTTTCCCCACTGATAACTTTGGCATACACATACATGTACCAGAGTTGTATTGATGAAATAAGTATGTGAATGTACATGTCACATGCTGATAACTTGTCAATGGTATTGATCATTAATGCTGCACCTGATATAGGTCTGTCTCTAGTGCACAAATCATTCGATTTTTATGTGGATGATGGATTCCCCATGGATATATACTATGATTTTTCAACATCTAACAAAAACTTTTTTTTTTTTCTCCTCTCTCTCTCTACATGTTGCTGATGGGGAGGGGAAAGATGGAAAAGATAGTGTGTCAGTTAAATAAAGAAGGGATTTTGTGTGTGTGTGTATGTGTGTGTGTGTGTGTGTGTATGTATGTATGTATGTGTGTGTGTGTGTGTGTGTGTGTGTGTGTAT
>JAGKTI010026799.1:0-13464 GCA_018397915.1 Birgus latro | reverse complement strand
CAACAATCCAGCTCCGAAATATTCCTTTGATAATGGTGGGCGAACACCTATCCGCGATTACTATCGCATTACAATACCTGGTCGCCAAACCAACAAGGACTAAGAAATAATGCCTTCCCCAAGCTTTTAAATCCATGGCTATGGCTTCGTTAAACTTAGACGCCATGGGCAAACTGACTACGGGTCGGGGCTTGGCTTTCTTAAATCTGTAACAGACTGTACTGTACAAGCATCAGATACAGCCTTGATAGCCCGTTCCAGTTTTGAACTTTTAATTCTCGCATCTGTGATCAGTTTAATTAGTTTTGCCGATGTTGGGTGTCCGAATTGCCTGTGAAGCTTCAAAACGGTATTTTCTACATCACCCCCACGAGATGCCAACATGATTGTTTCACAAAATTCACGATCTAGTCATAAGGAAATTGGAAGTAAGTAATGGCCTGAAGATGAGGACTTTAAATCAATGATAGTTCCACAAATTTTGACCTGGTGAGTTCCAAGGTTAATCAACATTTTTGCTTTTTTCATGGAACGTCTACTCAACAGCAAGGGAATATTGTAGTCCACAACATCAGTCACGATGGTAGCACGCATGTTTCCAATGTAGCAGGGCAGAGTAACACGTTTGAGGGAAGAAACTGTGACACGATCAGCAAAAGTAAACGTTGAGGATGAAGCTTCTGTTACAGCATCACGTTCGTAATCAGTGAGCCCACTTAGATAGCAATTGATCCATTCAGCTCCACATACAGTTGTAGAAGAAGAGCACATCCCTTAGATTCTTCTACTAGAGTCTGTGACTTACCTCTACTAGCGGCATCATCCGCATAGCCCACAAATAACGACAGATGCACTGTTTCAGAATTCTCTTCTCGACTGCCGTCGTTTTCGTATGCATCCGGACAGTCACGTGCCCAATGAAACCTAGAATCACATACGAAACACCTCGATACCTTTCCGTCAGACCCAAGTGGGTTCTGCCTCCTGCCGGTGGATGAGCGTTGGGGAAGTCTAGTAGATACGGTTGAACATCGGCCAGTACCCCGACGTCGATCACGTATTGCACCACCCCGCAACATTCTCCGTCCTCGTCGAGTACCTCTAGCATAAAGCGTTTCCTCACCCTCAACTTCGTCACTCCAAAATACTGGTTCGTCTTTCACCTCCCGGGCGGACACCGATGCCTCGTTCTGCCTGCCAATTTCACCAGCAAAAATACGATTCAGGGCAGATTTCATATTTTCGTATGTCACCTCAGTTATCGCGGACATCACTAGTTGTCGCTCACTCTCTGAAAGTTTGCATGCAGCTAAGAGCATAAAAGTCATCACAGAATTTGGCAGTTCCATGTCCTGCTTTGTAAATTTAAAATAAACATGCTCAAATTCTGTCACGAACTCTCGAATGTTCATATCACTGGCTCTTCTGAAGTTGTATAGCTCATAAAATGATGCAAACTGTCGACGTCCATTGTCCACGAGAAATAAACCGTCTAATTTTTTCAGCAGGGTCTGAACACCATTCTTCTGCTTCAGAGCATCTGTATCAATCTGCGAAGACGCCACCCTCGCTCTTCCATACAATGACAGGTGAATAGCTAAGGCTTGTTTTTCTTTGGCTAGATCCGTTAGTTCGCACCAAATTCCAATGTCTTTTTTCCAGCTCTCATATCCAGAATCATTTTCAAGTTTTGGAGGCCACTTGGTCGAACACGACGCCATTCTTCGAACTACGCTCTGCTACCAGTGTAGGAACTAGGCAAACCACACTCACCGGCGTCACGACGTGAACTGCCAAGGCTCCCGGTTGCATACCACAGGAACCTTCCGATGACGTCATAACTCGTGACTTAGCAGGTGTGTGCGTGCGCACACACACTAACAATATCTATATATAGAGAACTGATAGACATTCCTTTACTGGAAAGTGTTTATTAAAAAAAAAAAAATCTACTGAGTCAAAAATATAACATTAGGAAGTTAGAGATTTATACA
This sequence comes from Birgus latro, assembly GCA_018397915.1. Lineage (NCBI taxonomy): Eukaryota > Metazoa > Arthropoda > Malacostraca > Decapoda > Coenobitidae > Birgus > Birgus latro. Next base: position 11,470 of record JAGKTI010026799.1, on the reverse strand, counting down.
AGTTTTTTTAAATTAAGGTTTATTTATTTATTTATTTTTTATAATATTAGTAAGTTAGAGATTTATTATGCAAGTTTTTTTATTCATTTTTTCCTAATAATATTAGGAAGTTTAAGATTAATGCAAGTTTTTTTTTTTATTCAGGTTTACTTTTTTTCATATTTTTCTTTCTAATATTATCTTTCTTTCTTTTCAGGTACGAGTTGGGAAGAAGAGAATCTCAGATCTGCATGGAACCTCCCCTTCACCGACTAAAATGAACAGATAGACATTCCTTTACTGGAAAGTGTTTATGTATAATAAAAAAAAAAAAAAAAAATCGACTCAGAGTCAAAAAATATAATAAGAGTAAGTTAGAAATTTATGCAAAATTTTAAATTTAGGTTTATTTATTTTATTTTTTTAATAATATTAGGAAGTCAGAGTTTTATGCAATTTTTTTTATTCAGGTTTATTTATTTTTTATAATAATAGGAAGTTAGAGATTTATGCAAGGTTTTTTATTCAGGTTTATTTATTTATTTATTTTTTTGATTTAATATTTTTCTTACTAATATTATCTTTCTTTCTTTTCAGGTACAAGTTGGAAAGAAGAGAATCTCGGATCGGCATGGAACCTCCCCTTCACTGGCTAAAATGAACAGATAGACATTCCTTTACTGGAAAGTGTTTATTTATAACAGAAAAAGAATTGACTCAGAGTCAAAGAATATAATAGCAGGAAGTTAGAGATTTATGCAAGTTTTTTCTTATTCAGGTTTTTTTTTTTTTAATAATATTAGGAAGTTAGAGATTAATACATTTTTTAAAATCCAAGTTTATTAATTTTCTATAATAATATTAGGAAGTTAGAGACTTATGCAAGTTTATTTATTCATGTTTATTTATTTATTTATTTTTTATTTCATATATTTCTTACTAACATTATCTTTCTTTTCAGGTGCAAGTTTGGAAGAAGAGAATCTAGGATCGGCATGGAACCTCCCCTTCACTGGCTAAAATGAACAGATAGACGTTCCTTTACTGGAAAGTGTTTATTTATAACAGAAAAAAACGACTCAGATTCAAAAAATATAATAATAGGTAGTTAGAGATTAATGCAAAATTTTAAATTCAGGTTTATTTATTTTTTTAAATAATATTAGGAAGTTAGAGATTTATGCAAGTTTTTTTTTTTTTATAATATTAGGAAGTTAGAGATTTATGCAAGTTTTCTTTATTCAGGTTTATTTATTTTTTATAATAATATTAGGATGTTAGAGACCTGTGCAAATTTTTAAATTCATGTTTATTTTTATATTTTTTTTAATTCATATTTTTCTTACTAATATTACCTTTCTTTCTTTTCAGGTACAAGTTGGGAAGAAGAGAATCTCGGATCAGCATGGAACCTCCCCTTCACTAGCCAAAATGAACAGATAGATGTTCCTTTACTGGAAAGTATTTATAACAGAAAAAAAATCGACTCAGAGTCAAAAAATATAATAATAGGAAGTTTGAGATTAATGCAAAATTTTTAATTCAAGTTTATATTTTTTTAATATTATTAGGTTTGAGATTTATTTAATTTTTTTTATTGGGGTTTATTTATTCTTTTTTTTATAATATTAGGAAGTTAAATGTTAATGCAAGTTTTTTTATATTCAGGTTTATTTATTTTTTATAATAATATGAGCGAGTTAGAGATTTATGTAAGTTTTTTTATTCATGTTTATTTATTTTTTTTATTTCATATTTTTCTTACTAATATTATCCTTCTTTCTTTTCAGGTACAAGTTGGGAAGAAGAGAATCTCGGATCGGCATGGAACCCCCCCTTCACTGGCTCAAATGAACAGATAGACGTTCCTTTACTGGAAAGTGTTTATTTATAATAGAAAAAAAATCGACTCAGTCAAAAAATAAAATAATCGGAAGCTAGGGATTAATGCAAAATTTTTAATTCATGTTTATTTATATTTTTTAATAATATTAGGAAGTAAGAGATTTATGCAAGTTTTTTTTTCTTCAGGTTTATTTAATTAATTTCAATAATATTAGGAAGTTAGGGATTTATGCAAGTTTTTTTTTTATTCAGGTTTATTTATTTTTTATAATATTAGGAAGTTAGAGATTTATGCAAGTTTTTTATTCATGTTTATTTATTTATTTTTTTATTTCATATTTTTCTTATTAATATTATCTTTCTTTCTTTTCAGGTATATGTTAGAAAGAAGAGAATCTCGGATCGGCATGGAACATCCCTTTCACTGGCTAAAATGAACAGATAGACAATCCTTTACTGGAAAGTGTTTATTTATAACAGAAAAAAGAATCGAGTTAGAGTAAAAAAAATATAGTAAGAGGAAGTTAGAGATTAATGCAAAAATTTTAATTCACATTTATTTATTTATTTTTTTAAATAATATTAGGAAGTTCGAGATTTGTGCAAGTTTTTTAAATTCAGGTTTATTTATTTTGTTTTAATAATATTAGGAAGTTAGAGTTTCATGCAAGTTTTTTATTCATGTTTTTTATATTTATTTATTTTTTGTTTCATATTTTTCTTACTAATATTATCTTTCTTTTCAGGCGCAAGTTGGGAAGAAGGGAATCTCGGATCGGCATGGAACCCCCCCCCTTCACTGGCTAAAATGAACAAATAGACATTCCTTTACTGGAAAGTGTTTATTTACAACAGAAAAAAAATTGACTCTGAGTCAAAAATATAATAACAGGATGTTAGAGATTTATGCAAGTTTTTTTTTGTTATTCAGGTTTATTTATTTTCTTTAAATAATATTAGGAAGTTACAGATTTATGCATTTTTTTTTATTCAGGTCTATTTTTTATTTTTTAATACTATTAGGAAGTTAGAGATTTATACAAGTTTTTTTTATTCATGTTTATTTATTTTTTTTTTTTTAATAATAACAGGATGTTAGAGATTTATGCAGTTTTTTTTTATTCGTTTGTTTATTTATTTATTTTATTGATTTCATATTTTTCTTATTAATATTATCTTTCTATTGCAAAATTTTTAATTAAGTTTTTTTCTTTAATAATATTAGGAAGTTAGAAATTTGTGCAAGTTTTTTTTATTCATGTTTATTTATTTACTTATTTTTTTCATATTTTTCTTACTAATATTATCTTTCTTTCTTTTTAGGTACAAGTGGAGAAGAAGAGAATCTCGGATCGGCATGGAACCTCCCCTTCACTGGCTAACATGAACAAACAGACATTCCTTTACTGGAAAGTGTTTATTTACAACAGAAAGAAAAAAATGATTCTGAATTAAAAATATAATAACAGGAAGTAAGAGATTTATGCAAGTTTATTTTATTCAGGTTTATTTATTTTCTTTAAATAATATTAGGAAGTTAGAGATTTCTGCAAATTTTTTTCAGGTTTATTTATTTATTTTTTAATAATAATAGGAAGTTAGAGATTTATGCAAGTTTTTTATTCGGGTTTATTTATTTATTTATTTATTTATTTCATATTTTTCTTACTAATATTATCTTTCTTTCTTTTCAGGTACAAGTTGGGAAGAAGAGAATCTCGGATCGGCATGCATCCTCCCTTTCACTGGCTAAAATGAACAGATAGACATTCCTTTATTGGAAAGTGTTTATTTACAACTGAAAAAAAAATCGTCTCTGAGTCAAGACTATAATAACAAGAAGTTAGAGATTTATGCAATTTTTTTTATTCAGGTTTATTATTATTTTTTTAATAATATTAGGAAATTAGAGATTTATGCAAGTTTTTTATTTAGGTATATTTATTTATTTTTTAATAATAATAGGAAGTTAGTGATTTATGCCAGTTTTTTTATTCAGGTTTATTATTATAATTTTTTTTAGTTTTCATATTTTTTTAATATTATCTTTCTTTTCAGGTATAGGTTGGGAAGAAGAGAATCTCAGATCGGCATGTAACCTCCTCTTCACTGGCTCAAATGAACAGATAGACGTTTCTTTACTGGAAAGTGTTTATTTTTTACCGAAAAAAATCGACTCAGAGTCAAAAAATATAATAATAGGAAGTTTGAGATCAATGCAAAATTTTAAATACAGATTTATTTTATTTTTTTAATAATATTAGGAAGTTAGAGATGTATGCAAGTTTTTTTTATTCATGTTTATTTATTTTTTATAATAATAGGAAGTTAGAGATTTATGCAGGGATTTTTATTCAGGTTTACTTATTTATTTTATTTTTTTTATTTCATATTTTTCTTACTAATATTATCTTTCTTTTGCAAAATTTTTAATTCATTTTTTTAAATAATAATATTAGGAAGTTAGAGATTTGTGCAAGTTTTTATTATTAATGTATATTTATTTATTTTTTAATAATAATAGGAAGTTAGAGACTTATACAAGTTCGTTATTCAGGATTATTTTTTCTTTTTTTGTTTTCATATTTTTCTTACTAATATTATCTTTCTTTCTCATCAGGTACAAGTTGCGAAGAAGAGAATCTCTGATCGGCATAGAACTTCCCCTTCACTAGCTAAAATTAACAGATGGACATTTCTTTAATGGATATGTTTATTTACAACAGAAAAAAAAAAAACGACTCTGAGTCAAAAATATAATAACAGAAAGTTAGAGATTTATACAAGTTTTTTTTAAAATTCAAGTTTATTTATTTATTTTTTTTAACAATATTGGGAAGTTAGAGATTTATGCAAGTTTTTTGGTTCATGTTTATTTAATTATTTTTTAATAATAATAGGAAGTTAGAGATTTATGTAAGTTTTTTTTTCCAGGTTTATTTATTTTATTTTCTTTTTTTTTTTATCATATTTTTGTTTAATATCTTTCTTTTCCAAAATTTTTAATTTAGTGTTTTTTTTTTTTTTTAAATAATATTAGGAAGTTACAGATGATGATGATTTAGATTTGCCTTCCCATTGGGAGGACCCAGGCAAAAACAAAAGCCCGTCAGAGAAAAGCTGTACAAAGATTTATGGTTACAGGTTAACGTGGGGGAGGATAGGTGGCCACAACCCCCAAAATCACAGAGGCAGGTGCCCGAGCAATAGTCTCTGCAGCCAAACGATAGTCGTCATCCCTGAGAAGCTGCTCACCAAGGCCACGCCGAAGACAATATGTTGCGGGACACTCAAGAATATGATGTAAAAGAGGCGTTGCACTAATGCCGAAGCAGTGAGGGCACGGCTCCGGGTTTCCACCAGTCATCTGGTTATAGCATGGATATCCCAGACGCAACCGGCGAAGCTTGACAAGGAGGTGATTGGGTGTGCCGGTGGGTAAATCAACAGGTGTATAAGTTGTAGCAATGGCATACCAGGTGGCAGAGCTAGAGCCTTGCCTTCGTGTACCTGGAACTGATGATCTTCCCGGGAAAGACGGTGGACAGCGTCAGATACTTGTTGCAAGATGCGAGATAAGCTAGGTCGTAACAGAAAGGTGACGATAGGGAGAGTGCAGGCGAGGTGAGCAGCAGCATCAGCACGCTCATTGCTCATAATTCCAACGTGTCCAGGAATCCAGTGTAGGTAAATTTCACCTCCCCGGCTAGCGATGGTAGTTGGAACAGCCAGGATGGAGGTAAGTAGGAACCTGTTGTCTGTGAAATTGAGCTGCTGCAGGCCATGTATAGAAGAGAGGGAGTCTGTATGTATAATGATGCGCCGATGGAAGTGGCGATCGGCATGGCGAAGAGCACCAAGGATAGCAACAAGCTCAGTTTGGTAGGCTGAAGCACCAGAGGTGACACGCCAGTACTCAACCCACTCATCACAAATAAAAGCAGCGCCTGCAGTCCCATCAACACCCACAGACCCATCTGTATAATAGACGGCAGCATCCGGAGTGTCGAGAGCCGCCATACGATGCAATCCATCCTGTTGAAGAAGAGCAGGAAGAGAGGCCCTTGGGTTTGCCACAGTAGGCTCAACACTCCTAATCACAGGAGGAAGCCAGGGTGGTGCTGGAGCATAGGCAGAGTCAGGCAAATCAGGACCACCCCTGACAGCATCAGCGGCATCAAGTCTGTGAACTGCGTTGGCGGCAAGGAGAATCCAATCACCTCCAGGGCGTGGATTCGGGGGTTGATCAAGTGTTCGCCTGAGGAGAACAGAGACAGGAAGGTGGGGCCGGTGCCTGCATAGCTTAGCAGCGACAGCTGCTGTTTGTGTTTGTGCCCAAATGCAATGTTGCAGAGATGGGAAGCCTGAAGATTAACAAGACGCTTCCATGGTGGTGCCTCAAGCATCACACGTAGGGCAGTATTTTGTACCACTTCCAGGGAGCGATGGAGCGACTCTGAGATCCCATTGAGATATACAGCCCCATAATCCACAAGGGATCGAATGGCGTGGGTGTAAAAGGTTCGCAGGACGCTGTATGAGGCACCCATATTGCGGCTAGTAAGGGTTTTGAGGGCAGAGATGCGAGTAGCCGCTCGTTCCCGTACATACCTCACATGGCTGGCAAACTTTAGATGGCTGTCGATCCAGACGCCTAGGTGCTGGTGACATCGTACGAATGCAAGGCGTTGACACCCAAGGAGGAGGGGGCGGTCTGGGTGGCAAAGACCGAAAGGTAGGCATTTGGTCTTGTTAAAGTTGATTTTTAGACCAAGCTCGCAACATTTGTCGTGAAGGCGGGTGAGAGCAGTTGGTGCCTGGGTATAGCAGTTTCGCCTGGAGAAGACCAGTGCTAAGTCATCTCCATAGGACAGTAGGGCTTAACCATAGTCAACAGTGAGCAGTTCCTCTATCAACACATTAAATAAAAGAGGACTGAGAACACTGCCCTGGGGTGTGCCATTGACGTGTGGATAAGGGGGGGATATTTTGCCCTGGAATCGCACACAAGCAGCTCGGTCGAGGAAGAAGTCCCTCACCCATGAGAGGAGGCGACCACCCATGCCCTTGGCTGCGAGGGCTGCCAGTACTGCATCCGGGTTGGCAAGTTCAAACGCCTTCTCGAGATCGAGAAAGACAGCCATGCCACGACCACTCCTCAGTTCGCCAAGAGAGGAGGCCAAGCAGTGCTGAGCACTCCTGCCAGGGGGGTAAGCGAAGAACCGTGGATGGAGCGGTCCTAACCTCCAGGCAAGACGAGAGAGGACTAGCCTCTCAGCAGTCTTGGCAATACAGCTGAGGAAAGATATCGGCCTCATGGAGTCCGGGTTGTGTGGCTTAGGGATGGGGTGAATAATGGCTGTCTTCCACGATCCCGGGAGATGCCCTTCAAGCTTCGAGTGACTAAACAGATCCAGGATACGAGCCTTCCCTCCTTGGCTAGTGCGAGCCAGGAGGGAGTAGACAAGGCCATTAGGGCCTGGAGCCGTATCCCTTCTGCCGTTTAACACTCGATCCAGCTCCTCAACAGTGAATAGGTGGTCTGCAACGTCAGGTCGAGAGCAAGCAGCCTCAACCAAGGCCCTACGGGGGCCTGCGAGACGAGCTTGCAGATCACCGATAGACTGTGGGAGGCTAGTGGGGGCAGTACGGGCAGCAAAATGAGCAGCAAGACGAAGTGTCTCGCCAGCAGGGTCAGGATATGATGGAGTTCTTATCGGTCGGGGGGAGTAAACGGACTTAATCTGCGCCCACATCTCACCAAGTGTGGAGTGGGAGTCTAGCGACCTGCACCACCTCATCCAAGCCTCGTCCCCGAATGCGGCGCTTTTCCTGCGAGACATGTCGCACCACTGCGGCCAAGTATCTCCTGGTCAGAGAAGAAGGCCACCGACGGTAGGTCTTGCAGGCCGAGTTCAGCCGATGGTCAAGTTCTTGGACCCGCTAGTTGTAGAACCAGTGGTCCTTGACGAAAACCGTGGGGCACTTAATGAGGGGAATACTGGCTGCAGCGGCACGACGTAAGGCATGGGCAACCTGCTCAGCATGGTCCTCAAGGGAATGCGGGGGAACAACAGTATCCATAGCGACCCCAACAGCCTGTGCATACTCTGGCCAGGGTGCACGCCATAAGTCCCAGCGGGGAGGAGGCGGCGGGGGAGGTGGAAGAGGAGCTGCCTGCAATTCCATCACCACAGCGAAGTGATCGCTGGTGAGGAATGAGTGCAGGGACCACGTTGACACACTAGCAAGAGATGCAGAGGCTATGGAAAGGTTGAGCCTGCCGCCATTGACATGCGTGGGCTCGGACAAGTTGCTTAGTAAGGAGATCCCCGCAGTTTCCTCGAGGGCCATGGCAACATGTCGTTCTGCCTCATTCGCCGGAAGGGGCGAGGAGAGGACGGGGTGGTGAGCATTAAAGGCACCCCCAATGACTGTGGGCACAGCAGCAGCGTGATTTAAAAGCTCCCCAACGTCTAAGGTCCCACCGTGACTTTTATAGATGTTATATATAGTTAAGGAAGTCGTGGCAAGCTGCAGGGTTACAGCTTGAACTTCAACACCCTCTCCGCAGTGAATAGGGGGGTTGCATTCTGTGCAGGGGATGTAATCCTTCACAAGGATGGCACAACTCCGTGTAGTGCCCCGGACCCTAGGTAGAAAGAATCCGTTGTAGCCTCAGAGTCTAAAAGGGGAGCCGTGAGGAAGAAGTGTCTTCTGCAAAAGGGATAAGTGGATATTCTCCATGTCAGCCACTTCCTGGAGGTGAGGGAGCTTACTCCATGCCCCCAAACAGTTCCACTGCAATACACGGAGGTAGGCAGGAGTGGTTAGAGTGGGAAAAGGTGAGCAGTCCCGTGCAGGAGATCTGGAGCATCGCATTCTGCCTCCACCATTGCCGAAGCTAAGAGGAGCCTTGGTGAGGTGGGAGCTGGGCCTTGAGGGTGTGCAGGTTGGCACCGGGGGGCAGGAGCTCTGCATTTTTCCTCTGTCACTGCTGAGGCTGTGGCAAGTGCCGGTGGAGGTGTGACCAGGTCTGGAGAGGAAACTGTCTGCCGCTGATGTTGAGTAGCCCTTCGCTCTGCCTCTACTACTGCTGAGGCTGGGGCTGGCCCTGGGGAGGTGGTGTCCTGGGCTCAGCGGCGATGCTGAGGAATTGGAGCAGAAGACACCTTGGCCCTGCCTGGCACCTTGGCCCTGGCTGGCTCCTTGGCCCTGGCTGGCTCCTTTGCTCTGGCTGGCACCTTGACCCTCACTAATTTGACTGGAGATACAGGATGAGGAGCAGAGGGAGAGGGGGGGAGGCCACTTTCTCGCTTCCACCATCTCTGCTAAAGTCTTGTTGACTGTATCCAGAAGGGGCGTTGAGTCGATTCTCTTGTCATGGAGCTCCCCCAGTAGCTGAGCCAAGCACAGGGCTATCTCCCTTCCAAAAGCCCGCAGTTCGTCCTCGGTGAAGAGAACCTGAGGAGAGCCTGCTGGGTGGAATAGGTATGTTGGCCGGTGGTGGGGTCACGGTTGGTGCAGGATGATGGACCTCCGCTGTCACTGACTGATGAGTGAGGGCCGATGGAAGAGGCGGAAAAGCACTCTCGTCTAGAGCCGGAGGGGGAGGAGCTGCTGCACTGCGCTGCTGACCCCAGACAAAGGTCCCTGGTGGTGCAGGCGTAGTGCTGGTCGCTTGCTGCTGCTGAACCCAGGCCACCTGTCGTTCTCGACCCCGCAGGACCTGTGCGGCTCTGATTTGGCAGCTTGGGTGCCAAGCATGGTGCGGGCCGGCGCATTTGGGACAACGGGAGGTGATTACTTCCTTGGCCTTGAACTTGGACAGGCAATGGTTTGTCTCGTGTGGTCCGCTGCACATTCCGCAAACTACAGGCCTGTGGCATGTGGCTCGGTGGTGTCCATACCGCTGACACTGGTAGCAGCGGAGTGGTTCGGGAGTGTAGGGACGGAGGAAGTAGGTGCCCCAGTTCCCTAGATCGATGGAAGTCAGCAGAGGACTCCGGAGGGTGACAAGGACCTGGCGTATATCCTCTCTGGTGTGCTGCCTTTGACAACGGGTAGCATCTTCTACCTGAGGGTGGCGCAAAAGAAGGTCGACTGGCATCCTCAGGGGTTACCCCATGACGATTGCCCTGGTTGACCGTAGTCCTGGACTGAGCTCGACAAGTTTGATGGGGGAGGCCTTGTCCACTGCCGCCGTTTGCAGGAGATCGTATGATGCTTCGTTCTTGGGTACTAAATCCGAGCTCCCATCCTTCCTGATGACGTTGGAAGTCCTGAGTCCTGGCAGGTGACGTTCGAGGGCTGCTACTGCATCATAACTGGTCGCGTGGCCTTCCTGCAGAGGCACGCGAAAGGCTGAAAATTGTGAGCGGGTTGGAGGGGGCACAGCCACTGTCACTGAAGGGCGAGCAGCCAGAGGAGTCCTGTGAGGAGTCCCCGAGCATCGTGCCGGGGTGGGACCGTTTCCCTGTCTGCGATCCCGGGACCTCTTAGTAGCGACTAGCGTGAAGTCCTCAGCATCAACACGGTCAGGAGCAGCAGCGGGAGAGGCTGCAGGAGTGTCAGGGGCATCGCTTTCCACGGCCATCCACTCGTGGATGCGAGCAGCCTTGGTAGGCCGAGGTGCTGAAGAAGGATTGCATACGTCAGGCTGAGACAGAATGGTGGAAGCACCAGCTGAGGAGATCGGCAGAGAGGGGCGTGCATCCTCGGTAACTGATGAGTGGGAGCTAGAGGTGGAAGAGCGACGCTCCCTCTTACTCCCCATACCACAGGCAGGCCTAGCAGAACCTTGCCTCTGAGGCACAGGTTGCGATGTTGAAGGGCCTCGAAGGAGGCACATCCTGAGGAGGCTCCATGACAGAATCAAACTCACAGACAACTAGCAGACTACACACACACTCACAGACACACACCCGGCAACACACACAGTCAGGACAAAAACGAAAGAAAAACGGTCAGTTCCCTACAGTAACGGCCGCCTAAACTCCCCACCTTCTAAAGGGCGACGCAGGAGACCCGTTACTGCCCCGTGAGGGACTTCCCTAGTCTAACAGAGTCGCCCTCACTGCCTCCTTTAACCAGGCCCTAATGGCTCCCCCTCATGGAAGTGCCCTAACGGCATCCCTTCAGGATTCGGCGTCGTACTACAGTGAGGGGCACTAATGGCGGGCCGGGAAAAACACACACACACACACACACACACACAATCACAGAGAGCAAGACAGCAGTGTACTCTTCTGAAACAGTCCCTGAAAAAGTAGGAAAACTCAGAAAAATTCTCCTCAGTGTCTGAGACTAAGTCCCACAACTGCCAAAAACGGACTAAACTTCCAAAAAATCTTCCTCTATAACTGAGACTAAGTCCAGTGTGGGAGAGAGACAGGCCAGAGGTCTGCACAACACACTGGCTGGACATGGAGTGGAAGTTACAGTTTTGTGCAAGTTTTTTTTATTGAGTTATATTTAATTATTTTTTATTAATAATAGGAAGTTAGAGATTTATGCGAGTTTTTTATTCAGGTTTATTTATTTATTTATTTATTTTTTGTTTTCATATTTTTCTTTCTAATATGATCTTTCTTTCTTTTCAGGTACAAGTTGGGAAGAAGAGAATCTCGGTTCTGCATGGAACCTC
>JAGKTI010026798.1:0-13464 GCA_018397915.1 Birgus latro | reverse complement strand
AGAGAGAGAGAGAGAGAGAGAGAGAGAGAGAGAGAGAGAGAGAGAGAATACATGGTCGAACAATTTTCGAAACAATCTTTATGAAATATTTAAGCCCTGAAATTGAGATTTGCCAAAAATCCAAGAGGCGTTGTTCTGATATGGTGCTCTTGACTTGACCTGAATTAACCGTTTCTGTTCTTCCACCTTGAAAGAACACTAAAGCCCCATTGGCCTTCAAGTTTCATAAGCAAGAGCTGTTAGTGTGTCTGCATCTTCCATCATTACTGAAGCTCTGAAGAAGACGGCACGTACTGTGAACTCAATCAGGAAGTCAACAGCCACAAGTGATGGCTTAGAGTGAATGGCAGAGGAACTGTCATGGCGAGCAATGTGGCCAGGTGATATTCTCATCTAAAGATGCTACGATCTGTGACCGAGAAAAGGAAAACAGAAAACTCAGTGTTTTCTCGGATTCTCGGATTCCAAACAAGAATGTGTCTCCTCAAAGTCTGATCTGCTGATCATATTCAAATTGGTGAAAGATCTCGAGCCTTTTGAGGAGGCACTGAGTCCAGTAGAAGGAGAGGAAGTGGCTGCCATCCCTTCCTTCTGTCCTGTTGTCAAAGGGCTGCACACAGAGCTCTCGAGGATGATTACTAGCAAGACTGTGGTATTGCGAATTTCTTCAAAGTATCGAAGGAGGTCTTTTGGGCCCTCACTTTGAGAACAGCGACTACTGCCTGGCATCTGTCTTGGACCAACGCTTTCAACTGAACTGGATCAACGACGACAGTGAGAAAGAAAGGATGGTGTGACAGACAGATGTCATGTCGTGAGTGAGCTGTCTATGGATGACGAAGAGACCGAGGGAGCAACTTAGGAACAGCCTCCATCTCCTAAGATATCACAGATATTTTCTTCCTTGGGACCTACCTCCTCAACACGAAAACAGAGAATTTCGTCGAAGAATGCAGTGCAGGACACTGATGCCTTTTTCGAAGCAGGTCGCCTGAACATGTCAGATGTGCTCCCCTACTGGAAGGAAAGGGACTGCAACAAGTCAATAAAGGATACAGTGAGGGGGGATTCTGTCCCTCACTGCAACCTCAGCTCCGTCCGAGATTTTTTTTTTTTTTTTGATTGCTGGAGACTTCATTTTAAAAGAAACCGTCTTGAGAAAGCCTCATTCCGGTCTCTGCTGTTGCTTAAATGCAGTGCAGAACTGTGTGTAGCTTTGTAGTTTCTCGGACACGAATTAAACTTGCTAATGTAATAGTTTTGACTTACGAGTAATTTTAACTGAACTGTACTTATTGTTTTAAGTAATTGTAACTGAAATTTAATTATCGCTTTAAGTAATCATAATATAACTGACCAAATTCTAAAATCAACTAATTTTATTGTCACTGAAATCGAAGTAACTGACTCCATCACTAGCTCTATCCTTTTCTGATCTCTACAGACGATTACTGAAACAATTCTGCTTTAAGGTGATAAACAATGAGGTTGGTGTGCATATCGGCAATTTTTTCAGATTCTTTCCTATTCAGTTGGGCTTGAATCTAATAATTTCGGTTCCAGGCATTAGCATCCCAGATATGTATAAATGCTAAGTTAGTCTCTGTGTACAGTTTCTCTAACCAGTTGATGATGCCTATGACTCAGCTGAGATCATAAGAGATTGCATTCGGTCGTGGTGGTATGTCTGTTACAAAACATCTATTGATTTTTTCTTCCATGGTTGTTAACAGTTACCTACACGAGTATTTATGCATGATTGTTCACTTGGAGCATTTTTATGAAATTCAACATTTGATTCAACACATACCACTAGACCAGCTACTTTGTCCTCAGTCATGCTTTGGCTTATGCTGTATGTGATTCTAGTAATATCAGTGTTGGGGGACACATAAAACCCCTTTTCCTTACATCTTCAAGAATTGGTTTCTTGTCTATGTACTTTCACTGTACACATTTATTTCTGTATATTTGCTTGTGCTGTCAGTTCCATTTTCGTTGTCATCATTCTTTCATTGAATTTTGTGTATGTTTTTTTCAGTGGGATAAGGTGGACTTCACTGACGGGAACGGGGCGTTCCATTTTTGTTTTGTTTTTTAAGTTGACAGGGCGTATTCCCGGTGTGTGGGCGGAGCTGAAGGAGTGTATTGGTGCGGAACGTTGCTAGAGGACGGGAATGAATGGACCATGACGGGACAGGATGATGAGAAGAAAAGCGGATGGAGGAAGAGGGAACTAGATGACTTCAGAGTGAGATTGCTTGTCTTTTTTTTTCTTTTCAGATTCAGTTCCTTCCTCAGTATATCAACTTCCTTGTACAAGGCTGAAATTTCCTTTTTAGGGCAGCTTTGTTGGCATATAAGCTAGTGTTTGCTCATTTTAATTTACAATATTATGTTGCAGTTGGCAGAAAAGATGGGTGGCATAATTTCATTGTTCATCAATAACCTTGAAATCCTAGGATCACACTCAGATGTACAGTGACACGTGTACCTAGTTGCAGAGACCATGTTATGCCGTTATTAGGGTAGATGAATGGACAAAACGAGAGACTGGTACTTAGAAAGCAGAAAAATATACTTATCCTAGAGCGGAAATCTGCAGTGATGACAGCCCTAACTTCGGGTACGCTTTACACTGTGACCCTTCACTATTGCCTTTCAGTGGCAGTTGAGTCCTAGGAGCCTGTGAGTGTTAAACAGCAAATGACTGCTATATTTAAAAGATATTCCTCATAATTTTTTATATAATAGGAAAAGATTGGAAAGCTGGAGGTGTGCAAGAAAATCTCTCCAGGAAAACTGATCCGTTCATTTCAATAACTATGCATGGGCATTTTGCGTTTGAAAGACGGGATAATAGGTAGAAGGAAATATAGATTAAGGAAGACGGTTTTAAAATTGATATTTTGTGTTCATGAAGGACTGAGAGTATCTGTTAATTCTTGTACTAGAGAGCTGAAGAGATAACGGTTGAAAGTATGTAAAGGAGGGATGCAAGCAGTCACTTCAAGAGTACTGACCACTGAAAACGCGATAGTATATAGGTAAGATGGAACGGTCTGGCATGGAGAGAGATGATTAGAGAGGTCAATAAGAGGAGGGGAATTAATGTGATGACAAGCCTTTGATTCTAGGCATATTAGATGAGCGTTATGTAATGATCCCCCTGCACATGGGAGTTGCATTCCACACCGGGGCGAATAAAACCTTTGTACAAAGTCTGCAGCTGTGCAGGGCTAAGGAAAGTATGCATTCAGTTTAACTCTCCCAGTTGCTTGGACTCAAATTTTGCAATGGAGATAATGTGATATTTCCATGATAAGGTCTGGGAGATAGAAACTCCCAGATACTAAGGACATAAAACGACAGAGAGCAGTTCAGATATTAAAGATTTGTACAAGATTTGGTCGAAAGTCTTTGAGATGTCAAATGGAATGGCAAAGGTTTTATATCATTCAGCCAGTCCCAAAGAAGGGAGACCATTCCCAACCCTCTAACTATCGTCCAGTTACTTTAACATCCTGTGTCTCAAAAGTTTTCGAGTCAATTCTTAACAGAAAAATTTTAAAGCATCTTTCCTGCCACAACCTTCTTTCTGATCGTCAGTACGGGTTCCGTCAGGGACGCTCCACTGGCGATCTTCTCACCTACCTTTCAGACTCCTGGTCATCCTCCTTTCGGGACTTTGGCGAAAGCTTTGCCATTGCACTTGACATCTCAAAGGCTTTTGATCGAGTCTGGCATAAATCTTTAATTTCCAAACTGCCCTCCTACGGTTTCTATCCTTCTATCTGTGCCTTCATCTCTAGCTTCCTTTCTGGTCGTTCTATAGCCGCTGTTGTAGACGGCCATCGTTCTTCTCCTAGACCTATCAACAGTGATGTTCCTCAGGGCTCTGTCCTATCACCAACTCTCTTCCTTTTATTCATCAATGACCTTCTAAGCTGTATATCTAACTCTATCCACTCATATGCTGATGATTCCACTCTTCACCTTTCCATTCGGTTTCCGCAACGTCCATCTCAGCAGTTACTTCAACAAAAAAGGGATGAGGCTATGGCACACCTAATGTCTGACTTGGCTCATATCTCTGACTGGGGTAAAAATAATCTTGTTATTTTTAATGCATCAAAAACTCATTTCTTACACTTATCAACCGAACAAAATCTTCCTCAGGATTACCCACTAATGTTTAATAATGAACAGTTATGTCCTGCATCATCCTTGAACATGCTTGGGGTTTCATTCTCTCGGGATTTGTCTTGGAAAAGAACATATTACATCTCTTGTGAAATCTGCTTCCAAGAGATTAGGTGTGCTAAGCCGATTCCGAACTTTCTTTACCCCTGCACAGTTGTTGACCTTGTACACGGGTTTTATTCGTCCGTGTATGGAGTACAACTCTCATGTGTGGGGATTGATTGATTGATTGGTAAAATTTTGGCACAAGGCCAGGCACTAGGACCGATGTGGTCATTCTGCGCCCTCATGTGTGGGGAGGCTCCCCACATGCAGCTCTTCTAATAGGGTGGAGTCAAAGGCTTTTCATCTCATTAACTCTCCTCCTCTTACTGATTCCCTTTAACCTTTGTCTCTTCGCCGCACTGTTGCATCTTTATCTTTCTTCTATCGCTACTTCAATGGTCACTGTTCCTCTGAACTGTCTGCTTGCATCCCTCCACCTCTACGACGGGCACGTAGTACCCGTCTAGCAACAAACTCTCATCCCTTTTCTGTCCAACTCTCTAATGCAAGAGTTAACCGTTACTCCCAGTCCTTCATTTATGCAACTGGTCAACGCTGGAACTGTTTTCCTCTGTCTGTATTTCCTACTTCCTATGATCTCCAGTCTTTCAAACGCAGTGTCCAGGCATCTCGAATTGAACGGATCTTGAATTTGGCTCTCTTTTGTATTGTTTTTGCTTTTTCTTGGAGGGAACAGTATGCAGGCCTGTGGCCTTTGGTTCCTTCTTCCATGCATTAAAAAAAAAAAAAAATCGAAGTCCCAGAGGAAAGACGAACAACAGTCAGAAGAAAATGAGGAAATCTTTAGTGACGCATCCTGTTGAAGCCAACATTGGTGGTCAAGAAGGCATACACACTCAAACGCTTTAGAAATTTAAGATACTCGGATATATTAAATTAACTGAGCGACTGTTAAAGGGGTGGGAGCAATCACCCTTCCTTGGAACAAGCTCAATGAGTTTAAGATTCCACAAGAAGGAAAGGTACAAACTGACACACAAAGACAACAGAGTTTGGCTAGGCAGGGTGTCAGCACAGAAGCACTATTTTTTGAGAAGAGCAGAAGGGACTCCATCTGGAAAGCTTACCTTGTCACACCATCGCATGGAGCGTCAGGGGTTATGTGTTTGGTTCGGCTGGATTTTGTTTGTGTTTTTTAGGGCTGGTTGAGAACTGATTCTAGAAACTATTCCTGCGATTGGGATGAGCTTGCTAAAGAATCGGTTGTTAAACTTGGGAATCGATTCCCCGACAGTTTTTATGTCATCACTACAATGGGAGGAGTGAGTGCAAGCTGCCGAACACTTCCAGTGGCTCGTATCTTGTGCTTGTTGAATTCATTGGGAGACTCGAATTTAGTGGTGAGATACGACAGGTTAGTCCCAGCTGGACCATTGCCAACAGCCTGAAGCACTTTTGCCACTGTTACTTGGAGATAGGCAGATGCCCTGTGTCTCACGCAAAAGCTGGGCAAAAATTGTTCCTAGAGTCGTAATTATTATGATAAAAAAAAAAAAGAGTGTGTCAGTTGTGAGGATATTTATAATACTCGAGTCTTATACTGTATCTAGAGTGCTTATTGAAAAAGTATATTTATGGAAAGATGAGAACTGTTTATTTATAAACTATCATTATTATATTCAAAAAATATTCTATAGTTATTGACAGACCCTTATATTACTTACTGGCAATGTATTAATCAACGACATTTATTAGTTTCTTATGTTCCCAGTTTCCCGCAGTGAAAAACAGTTAAACTAGTGCAATCATGAAGTGAATTCGTGGAGTTCCCCTCCTCCATATAACTTCTATTTACTCTGGGGAATAGATTCTGGGATAGATTCCACAGATTCCACTAGCACTGTGAATCAGAACCTTTAATTCTGAGATTATCGATTCTTGCCCAGCCTTACTGTTTATCTGCCTGTCTGTTAGCTAGATTATGGAGCGGAATGGAGTGAATAATGTCCGAGGACCATCATTATAACAATAATTATATTTTGATCGAAAAAGATCATAAGTCATACACGTAGATCAAGGGCTATGTCAATTCAAACAGTTTTAATGTATTTCTACCAAACTTCGTGGAAAAGTTGAGGGTCAAATAAAGGACGAAATGATTGAGTTTTGGGAACATCGCTCAAAGGCAAAGGTCACAGAGCAAACTCTGTTTAAACATATTTAATCTAATTTCAGCCAAACGTGATGGGAGGGCTGAAGGTTAGGCTAGGGCGGAGTAATTCAAGTCTGCAAATAATCGCTTCAAGGCAGAGGTCACGGGGCATGGTCAAAGTCGCTGCCTCGGACCAATTGTAGGGAGCGAGTGTTGCACTTTCTGAGTTCCCCTTGTTAGTACTGAGGCCAGTTAGGGCAGAAAGTACATCTGTTGAAGAATTTTCAGTGACAGGCATGAGAAGATTAGAAGGGAAACGAGATAGAGGATTAGCAATGAAATCTTTGGCAGCAGAATTAAAAGAGAATGTGTGAGTATGGGCTCTTGAACTATATATAGAAGAATCAGCTTCAGAGAGATCAAGGCAGAAAAAAGAAGGGAAGGAGAAAGAAGAATATAGAAAGACTTTGCCAAGGAGCCAGAAGAAGCAAGAAAAATCTGAGTTAGAGAATTCAGTGCATTTAGAGTGAATGGAATCATATAAAGAACTGCCTTAGCGCTATTTGGAGCAGAAATGTCAGGTGAATGAGATTCAGAGCTAAGTTAGTATTGGTACATCCAGAAAGAGAGTTCCTTGTCAGGGACAGCATTAGAACATGCAAGCTTGAAACTAGTCTGTTATGTATTAGTCAGAGGTTTAAAAAAAAAAAAAAAAGGAATTTACTGTATGTTTCCATGCCCGAAAGAATAACTTCTGTAATGTGCAAAGTACACTCAGTGGGCTCTCAGCCATGGAAACAGTAATGATTCCAGAGAAATCAAGAGAAATTCTACGGAGGGGCGTCCTAATCCACAGCACCAAAAATGCTAAGAAGTCACATCATAGGAACTTCCCAGGGAATTAGGAGGGATTACTGAGATAAAACTGTGGTAAGAGGAGCCCAACGGAGAAAAAGTATTGGAAAAATAAGGACAAGGATTAGTTATAAGAAAACTTTCAAAAATGTTGAAAAGTTTTTCAAAGCAGTCGGGGCAATAGAGTTCTACTCAAGCTGCTCTGGGTCATTAAGAAAACATGTGAGTTTGTTTACCAAGTGAAGCAGGAAATGGAGAGAGCTACAAGTGGTGGTGAACATCGAAATGGCCTAAAATCGAGATTTCAGAAAAGGGGAAATGGAAAAGATGCGTTTCAGTTTGAAATAGGATGGCCAAAGAATTCTGTATAACTTACAAATTCGGAAATAAGTAGGCAGCAAAAATACAGTATATATTTAGTGAGAGAACATGAGTGCTGAAAGCAAAGTGTAAAAAATTCAGAAGAATCAGTTTCAGGAACATTTTGAAGATGTTATCAACTTGATGTATCAGACATAAAAAATTTTCATTATCGCTTAAAGCACTGCTAATGTCACTGGTCACTGGATATCAGGTGTATGGGAACCCCTGGCTGACAGACATACCGGTAGCTGCTTTTCTTTTCCTGTCACGGCTTCGGAGCAATCATCATCCTTTATCACCACTGCGCAACACAAGCAAAAGGGAGGCATGATAAAGACATTCATTGGAAATCTACTGCGTGCCATGGAAGGCTAGGAATTACAAGTTCCGATTCTACATCGTCCAGTTCGCATGCAGCCGTTGACACCAATCCCCCCCCCTCCCCGCCACCTCCACCCCTTTCAAGCCGCCTACTCATGCAAGGAAAGGATTGAGTAAATGCACAATCATGAGGAAACTAGACATGACAATACCACCGCTATCAGGTGGAGAAATGACACCTGATGATGGAGATTACCGTGTTGAGAGTGATATACCTTGGCCGCCCTCCCATGCCGCCTCTCATAGTTCCTTGCCACCACTCGAGAGTAACTCTGATGACATTCCAGAGCCCGAGTACATCCCTAACCCTTCCGATGCATCGAGAGAGTCCTCTGAGGAATCAGACTCTAAGAACGACGATCGGGCGGCTAGAAGGCACATGTGGCGGAAACACTGCAATACTGATCGACACCCACGCCTTGCCACTTTCTCACCACCACCCACATCCCCCCAGCCTGGTGTTTCGCAGGGGATTTCACCTGAGGCTTTTTTTTTTTCCCCCAGTACCACTTCAAGCTGGGGTACTAAGTCTTGGTGTATGGAATAAATTTGTACATAACAGATAAAGCATACTAGAATAATTTAGATAATTTCAGTGTAGAGACTAAGTGTTCTTATGAAAGCGAGGACTGACATTCATTTAGTGAAGTAAGTTTTTAGAAAAATAAATGCAATATACGTAAATCCTTAAATGGTGAGAGCTATGATGCAGAAAATAAGTGTTATGACCAAAATAACCATTTAGAAATGACAACTATTGCTGTACTGAAGCAAGAAGTTAGAATAAGTGTTTTAGACGTAAGTGGACTAATGGGGAAGTCTACCAAGGCATGGAAGGGTGAGAGCAAGGCAGTCCCGTCCTACCTGGGCCGCCCAAGCCTGTGCGAACAGCCTGCTCTAGTCAAAGACTTGCTCACTTCTGGGAATGCAGCTTCGCTCCTATCTCAGAGATTCACAATGCATTCATCTAGACACCTGAGGACACTTGCAGTGGAGATAATGACCGGAGAGCATTTTGGTCTTTCATCGAAAGCCCTAGGTGCTGTAGTTACTGAGAAATGGTGATTTGAAAGCAAGCAATTTTTGCAAATATTCCCAGGTTCAGCGAGTAGCAGGCTGGACTTAGCATCGAGCTTTCGGGTTTGTTCACGTCTCGTTCTGTCCTTCAACAAAATGAGCATAATTATCCACACCAAATTATCATTTCAGTTGTGGCCCCTTGCTCTTCATCTGCAACACACTTTTTTCCAACAACAAAATTGCAGAATTACTGAATTAAAAAAAAATCAAAAACTCGTGATCATAAGAATGTCTCTTTTCGTGAAACTTTGCAGTTTATGGTTGTAAGATAAACTCTGATATGCACAGAGTTTTTTTTCTTTTCATTTTCCTTGACTTCTAATGATATGATTGTCCCCAATAGTTAAAATAAAAAATAAATAAATAAACAAAGCAAACGTTTTGCTCCCCGCCCCTTTAACCATAATGCTGGATCCTCCGTGTAAACTCATACTGTCTCTACAATACAGGGAAATGGAAGGTGTGAGAGACTACATCATGAGCAAAATTGATGAACTGTGCATTTTTTATAGCAATGGTTCAGAATATTGTATTCAGGGTCATTTAATAATATCGTCTTGAAATAGCCGAAACGTAGCCAAAATAAAATTGTGAAAACTGTGAAATCATTTTCCTCGAAAAGGTTAACAATTGTATTCAGCAATAAAGAATTTTCTCGTCTGGCTCGTAAAGCGTTAAGGATGGGAAGCCGTTATCAGGAATGAAATAATGATGCTATAAAATCACTCATCTCTTGTCTTTTAGATTCTATCAACTGAAGGAAACTTAAAAGGCACACAGATATCCTGTTCAGAGCCGTTGTAACTTTATTACTCTATTATGACTCTTTAAGTATGGCTGCTTTATTGCTTTATGCTATGGTATGTACCGCCATCTTTTTTTTTTTTTCCCAGTCGCAGGAAATTCCCCGGGTCTAAGTGGGATATACACCAGATGTTAAAGCGGTTATATACTGTATCTGTTATTGATTTCTTTAGTGGGCATCAGTGACTGAGTATTTACCTGTATCATATCACTGCCAACTTTGAATTTTTGCTTCTGAAGATTATCTCTGTATCCCGTCGGTTTGCCGTTTATGTTGGGTGGGCGTGCGAATGTATATATATTTCAAAAAGAGGAGAGAGCATCTCCTTACATTTAAGAGTGGCTAGATGGAATCACAGACTGATTACATCATGTACTGTACAGAAAGTGTCGGGAGGTGGAGGTGAAGAATTGTAAGGTTATACCAGGGGAGGTGTGCTAACCAGCCTATGCTGACATGACAGTGACAAAGAAAAGGAAGATGAGAAAGAAGAGGGAGAAGAGGATTAAAGTGTGGAAGCTAAAGGAACAAAAGAAAAGAATATATGAACAAAAGCTTGCTGAAAGATTGGATCAGGAATATCACAGCTGGGACAAAGTAAGAAATACAATAATGGAAGTAGTAAAGGAAGTGTGTGGAGTGACAGGTGGAGGAAGACAGGAGAGAGAGACCTGTTGGTGGAATGAGGTGAAAGAGGCCATAAAAGAGAAAAAGGAGGCGTTTAAAAGATGGCAGAAAGACAAAACAGAAGAAAGTGAAAGAAGTTACAGAAAGAAGGCAAACCAAACCAAGAAAGCAGTGGCAGCAGCAAGAGCACAAGCATGGCAGGAGTGGAGTGAGAGTCTGAATAGGGAAGAGGGAGTGAGAAGCATGTCCAGAATTGCAAAACAAATGAGGAATGAAGGAAAGGGTATCAGTGGAGCAAAATTCATTAGAGACGAAAATGGAAATATTATGGCGGAGGAGGAAGACATTATGCGAAGGTGGAGGAGATATTTCCATCAGTTGTTGAATAAGGA
This sequence comes from Birgus latro, assembly GCA_018397915.1. Taxonomy (NCBI): domain Eukaryota; kingdom Metazoa; phylum Arthropoda; class Malacostraca; order Decapoda; family Coenobitidae; genus Birgus; species Birgus latro. Next base: position 2,600 of record JAGKTI010026798.1, on the reverse strand, counting down.
GAATGATTATCAGCTTGAGAAGGACCGAGTAGCTGAAGGACCGATAATGGAGGTTACAAGGGAAGAGATCCAGCAGGCATTAAAAGGAATGAAGGGAGGCAAGGCTCCAGGTCCATCTGGTGAAACCAGTGAGCTAGTGAGGGGAGCTGGAGAAAAAGGAGAGAAAGAGTTTTTGAAGATGTTTAGGAAGATAGTAGAGGAAGGTAGTGTGCCGAAACAGTGGAGGGGAAAGCTACCCCATCACCATCTATAAGGGAAAGGGAGATACGCACAAATGTGAGAACTATAGAGGATTGAGGCTACTGGAGCACAGTATGAGAGTCTGGGAGAAGATCTTGGAGGCTAGGTTGAGGGAGATCGTAAAGATTGACGAGAACCAGTTTGGATTTCAGCAGGGCAGGTCAACACTGGATGCCATTTTCATCATGAGACAATTACAGGAGAAGTAGAGAGAGAAGAAGAAGTTGTTTCACATATTTGTGGACCTGGAAAAGGCTTTTGACAGGACACCAAGGAGAGCGATTGCGTGGGCACTGAGGAGGCAGATGGTGCCCGAGCGACTGATGGCGCTGGTGATGGCTCTGTATACAAGGTCGAGAATGACGGCGGTTGCAGGAATGTCGGAGGAGTTTGGCATCGGAGTTGGAGTTCACCAAGGTTCGGCGTTAAGCCCCCTTTTGTTTGTGCTAGTGATGAGAGAGGCGTCAAGCGATGTGGTACGTGATAGCATATGGTAGCTGATGTATGCGGATGACCTGCTGTTAAAGGCAGAGTCAGAGGTGAGAGTTGTGGAAATGTTTGAGGAATGGAGAAGAGAGATGGAAACAAGAGGACTGAAGATCAAAAGATCAAAGACAAAGTTGATGGTTGTAGGAAGGGAGCCAGCAGTGAAACCGCAGAAAGGAAGGTATCCATGTGGAGTATGTGGAGGGGGAATAAGTGTCAACTCTGTGTGGTGTTCAGGTTGCTCAAAGTGGTGCCATGGCAGATGCTCTGGACTCAGGAATGTAAGGAGAGCTGGAGGGCACTTCAGGTGCCCAGCATGTGTTAGAGCGTCAGTAGTGAGAGTGAGACCACAGGAGGTAGCAGTGGAGTGTGGTGTGTTGGAGGTGGTAGACCAGTTCTGCTATATTGATGACACCATGAGGTGTGAGGGCGGAGCAGAGGCGGCAGTGAGGGGTCAGGATCACAAATGCCTGGAGAAAGTGGAGAGAGTTAGTGAATCAGGGGATACCGCTGGTTCACCGTGCAAGGATCTACTGCGCCTGCATCAGACCTGTGCTGCTGTATGCTGCAGAGACATGCGCACTGACAGCAAATTTGGAGAGGCTCCTGTTGACTTGTGATCACAGGATGCTGAGGTATATGGCATGAGTTAAGTGGAGAGACAGAGTGTCAAATGAGGAGGTGAGAAGATGTGGAGTGGAGAGCATAGAGGATAGGATTCGGAGAATGCGATTGAGATGGTCCACGTGAGAACATATGTGAAAAGTTTTTAACGCTCTAGTCGGCAAGCGAACCCAGGATTCCCAGATCGAAGCCAGGCACTATACGATGGCGTAATAAAACCTAAGCAACCCGAGTTCTGTGAAGCACCAGATAAATCCATTATAGGATGATATGTCAGTCCTTACCGATATTATGACACATAAGAGTCCCGAGTTCCGTTTCAGGCTAGAATATTATAAAAAATACATATTTTCCAGATATGTACCCACACCTGATGCGTGCGTGCGTGCGTGTGTGTGTGTGTGTGAGGGTGATGGGGCTATACCCTGGCAAATTCTCACACACACTCACACACACATCTAGAGTGGGACGTCAAAGGGCAGTTACAACCTGGCCGACCAACCGGAATGTACAGTCGCCTCGAGGCCATGGGTCTGCACTTCCCCTTTTTCTCTTATCCAATTTTTTATTTTTACTCTCCCCATTCTCTCTTCGTATTCCCGTCTACAACAGGGTCTTTGTTTCACGGAAGGGTGAGTCTATTGGCAGAATGTCCTTTCTTAGAGTTAACGTATTCGTAACACTTTCATGACTTTACTCCTATGCTGTGTATGAGTCACATCTACGTCACTCTTGACAATCAACCAACACATTCCCAAATTTTTCTTGGCCAGTGAAAGGCCATATGGTTTTCTTACCAGTGGGGGGCAGTGTGAACCATAGGTTCACCCTGCATCTCCTCTCATTCCCCCTCAAGAGAAAGTTAGATTTCTCTTTGCCTTCACGAAGAGAACTGTTAAGTGTCTTGTCCTGAACCTCCGCCCTCGAACATTCTCAGCCTGCGAGCATTCGAGCCTTCAGTGTACTGAGCCAAGCACCAGGTCACGCGAGTGTACCCAGCTGCTATTTAACATAGCATTAGTATCCCATACTAATTAATTCATTGAAATAGTCTGGCCGCCCCGAGAGTGATTGTAGGTTGACTGCATCTGTCTTCCCCAGTGCTTTTAAGTGTCACGTGTTGGGAATTAGTGCCAAGGAATTGGGCCTATTAGTGTAGTGCAATGACAGTAATGAAGGTGCATTAAATGTTGGGTGGTCGTAAGGAACATCAAAGTGTTTCCTCTCGCAACCAATCATATTTGTGGAGT
>JAGKTI010026797.1:0-13464 GCA_018397915.1 Birgus latro | reverse complement strand
TTCTTCTGTCAATACCTTGCACACACCCTCCACGTCCCCCATCTGCTGCAGTCTATATTTACCCAGTCGCTCCTCCACTTCCCTTTTATATTCAGCCTTTATTCCATCCTCTTGTAACTTTTCTACCCTCCTTGTAACAAATACTTCCTCCTGTCCTTCCCTTCTTCTCTTCCTCCATCTTGTTTGGATTCTGATTCTGGCCACCACCAAGTGATGGTCAGAAAGTCCACTCCCCCAACCTCTATATACTCTTGCATCCGTTACACATCTTCTCGTCCTTTCATCCACACACACATAGTCGCTCATTGCCTTCCGTTCATTCATTCCACCGTCCTCTCTTCTAACCACTCGCCATGTATACTTATGGAACATTTTGTGCCTGAAGAGGGTATTAGCTACCACCAACCCCCTCCCAGCACAAATGTCCACTACAGCACTGCCATTCTCATCCATCTCTGCAGGCACACCCCACTCACCAACCACTCCATCCACCTTCTCATTCCCTACTTTTCCATTCATATCTCCAATCAGAAACACTCTCTCATTCCTTTCAAACTTTTCCAAGCAGGCTTCCACATTTGTCCAAAACTCTTCTCTCACTCTACTTACACGATCTTGCATTGGCGCATACACGCACACAATTGCCCACATTTGTAGTCCAACTTTCACTCTTACCCACACAATCCTTGACCCAACTGATCCACACTCACTTACATTCTCCTTCCACCTGTTGCTCACAACAATACACACTCCCTCTTTCGCCCTCTCATTCTCACCCACTCCCGCGCATATACCCCATCCATATTCCCATTCCCTCACACTCGCACCTCGCCATTTAGTTTCAGTTATTCCACATATATCCACTTTCGCACTCTCAAGCACCTGTACAATCTCTCTCTCTTTCACCTCATCATTCATACCCCTTACATTCCAAGTCGTGATCTTTATCTCGTCCTTTGTCCGTTCCTTTTTTGTCAACTTTTGGTCAGTCCTGGTCCGAGGCTTCCTGTTTGTATTTTTAGTTAGTTGTTTTTATGGGGTGGGGCACTAACCCACCACCAACCCTTTTAGTCGCCTCTTACGACAAGCAGGGATACTGGGGGAGAATTCTTGAAAACCCCCCCTACCCCCAGGGAGGTTTTAGGAAGGGAAGAGGTTGTGTAGATCAGATATTCATTCTTAGGTCTTTAGTGGAGAAGTTTCTAGAAAAGGGAAAGAAGTTTTATGTGGCCTTTGTTGATTTGGAGAAAGCATGTGACAGAGTGGATAGACAAGGATTGTGGAAAGTATTAAGAATATATGGATTAAATGGGGAGTTGTTGAATGTCCTGAAGAGTATGTACAAGGGTGCTTAGGCTGCAGTGCATGTGGATAGTGAATTGAATAAATTATTAAATTTGAAGGTTGGATTGAAACAGGGATGTGTCATGTCTCTATCGTTGCTCAATCTGTATATGGATGGGGTTACAGAAGAGATACAAGGTAGGGCAGTGGATGTTGGAGCAGCCCTAATGAGAGAAGGCAGTGTTTGGAAACTCTCTGTACTGTTGTTTGCAGATGATACTGTGTTGTTAAGTGTAGATGAAGGGGAGCTGCAAGGCTTGGTGGATGAGTTTGGGAGAGTGTGTAAGAAACAGAGTCTAAAGGTGAATGTAGGGAATAGTAAAGTTATGGTCTTCAAGAGAAGTGAAGTCACTGATCGTACAGTGAGGTTGGATGAGGAGGAAATGGAAAATGTGAGTGCATTTAAGTACTTGGGTAGTGTGATGAGTTAGGATGGATGTTTAGAGGGTGAATTGCGTGATACAACAAGGAAGAAAGGTTGCTGGTTCTTCGAAAGCAGTGATAAGGAACAGGAAAGTGAGCATGGGAGTGAAAAAGTTACTTCATGACAGTATTGTGATACCAGCTCTAACATATGGAAGTGAAGCTTGGACCTTGTTGGAGGGACAGAAATCAAGAGTGAGAGCAGTGGAAATGAGTTATTTGAGAGGAGCATGTGGAGTCATATGGAGAGACAGACTGACAATTGAGGAAGTGAAGGAGCATTGTGGTTTGGATGTGGATGTGATAGGAAGCATTAGGAGAAACTCACTGTCATGGTTTGGGCATGTGGAGAGGATGGAAAGTGAGAGACTGATGAGGAGAGTGTATGTGAGTAAGGTGGAGGGGGGGAGAGGGAGGGGGAGGCCGAGGATGAGATGGAGGGATGGAGTGGAGAGGTATATGAGAGGGGGTGTGTGAGCTGGGAGCAGGGCAGTGAAATGGTGGGGGACAGGGTGACATGGAGCCGATTTATTTGTGGCCACTCCTTACAGGATTAAGGCATCTGGCAATAGATAGATACTGTTGATAGATATTGGTTTTCCTATAGAGTTATACAGTAGTGTGATTTTTTGTTGCATAGCACACTGGCAAAAAATAAGTGCATTACCCTTGTTACCAAAGGTGCCACTATACCACATGTATTGATCAGTGTGTAGTATATAGTTACCTGTAAGATTTTTTTTTTTAACTATTATAGTGATCTTGGGTAACAACACAGAAATGTAGAAATATTCATGGAAACTATGTCATCCACCTCAGGACTGTAGCCTACACCTTTGAGCATACTAGTGATAGCTGTTTATAAAACAAACTTCTTTAGTGCAATTTTTATAATGCAACATGAAGGCTGACAGTAACCATAATAAGGCAGAATATGCTATTAAATGGTATTAGATCAGTGGTGGATTAAGGGGGGGGGCTGACTTGGCTGCAGCCAGGGGCCCCCAGTATTTGGGGGCCCCCAGTTCCTACAGTTTGTCAGCAGAAAATCTGATACAAAAGGTCACCTAAGGCCAGCCTAGTATCATATTTATGAAGTGTTCATTCATGTTTTTAGGCTTATTATTGTTTTGCAGCATTAGAAAGAAATTATTTTCATATAATAAATTTAATATGTTAGAGATGATATTATTTTATGCTTTTAACTACATTTTTATCTCAGGCTTTGCATATTGATTTTCTTAATGCCTTATTTGAAAAGGGTTTTGAAAATCTGCCCTAATTGTGATATCGGTAAAAATAATTTAGCTTTGACTTAGAGATATAGGTGATTTCAAACCTAATCAGTTGGCTGCTGAATACAATGATTTTCGATCTGAATAAAATAATTGAGACTTGCTTTGCTCGCCAACTGTTTGATAAAAGGGCCCCCACCTGAAGTTTAGCCAGGGGCCCCATGCACTCTTAATCCGTCCCTGTATTAGATGCTTTCTGATGTGCAAAGCTCCAGATCCAGTGTCATCGGCTACTATGTATGACATGCCTTCCTGAGCAGCAGCTAGTGAGCCTTTAGACTCGATTGGGACTTTGTAGACTTGCTCTTCCAGTGACATTGTCTCCATCCCATGGTTGCCATGGTACCACACAGGTTCCTCACACTGCATAACCTGAGGGAATAGATATGTTGTATGTTTACCTGTCACTGTTTATAAACTGAGATTGTTCACTGGACAGTAGCAAGAATTATTATTTCTCCATCACAGTACCAGTATGTTAATAACAGTAATATGTTTCTTATTTCTCGAAAGTGCTAATTCTTTTTGAGGACTTCACAATTGCTAGAAGAGAAAAAGTTGCATCGAAGTCCGTGCTTGCATTCCTTCCTCGCCATGGAAGGCATGCAGCACCTGTGTAAGCAAACACTCACTCCTTTTCTGTTTATCTCTTTAATACAGGGGTTACTGTAGCAGGTTTTCCTGGACCTGAATTCAGGATGACAGTTTAAACCTTGGGTTTGAGGCTGGTTCAGACCACAGATTGGGGATTGTTCAATCCTGGATCATAGCCAAGGATTAAGCCATATTCAAGGCACTAGGACTATATTGCAGATAATATGAGATTGAATAATCCAGGATTTAAACATCAAACTGGAGCATGCATTCAGACATTGTGCTTACATCCAGTCAACACGTGTTTTTAGCTTAGCTGGGATCTGAATGTGGCTGGAAAAACAACCTCTAAAGAAAAAGAATAGCCTTTCCCTCTCTAGTTTGTGCATTTAAAAAAAAGAAAGAAAAAAAAATCCAATACATAATGAAATATCACTGTTAACATGAGGGAATGAAAAATCCATGACTGTTCATAAATAATACAGTGCATGTAAGTTCATGAGACCAATAGTGCTGTGGGGTGCATAAGCACTTGACATGTGCAGTTCATTATTTTTGTATTGCCACACCTATCATTATCATTCTGCCAAGTGTGATATTTAATAATCATACAATTGACAGCCATTATCAGTTATTCATTACTGATTCAGTGTAAAAGTATCACTTTTTTTTTTTTTTAAATACCAGAACAGAGGAAGGAAAACCAAATGAATAAAAAAAATAATAATCCATACACCAGATTATAGGTGTCCTTAAATCATAAAAAATCTGTAACAGTTAGACTTGAACAGCCATAGGTTGAAGCTTGAGGGGAAACTATGCTTGGGAAGCAAGTTCCAAAGAGATGCAGTTCAGGGAATAAAAGAATTCTGATAGTCAGAAGTTCTGCAATATGGCAGTGTGATAGTACAGTCATCAGCGCTAGCAGATGTCCGTGTAGCGCAGGGGAAGGCATGGAAAGGTGGCACAATAGATTCAACTTCGTCTGAGCATTTGCCATGAAAATGTATGTAAAATAATGCAAGGGAGGCAACATTCCTTCTGACACGTAGGTGGGGGTAGTTCATTTGTAATACAATAGTTGAGTTATTGATAATTTTAACAGCTTTGTTCTGAATTTTGTTTAGTTGTTTTAGTGTGACCTCTTCACATCCATTCCACAAGGGTGAGCAGTATTCCAGTTGAGAGTGCACATGACCCTTGTAGATTATATTATACGAGTAGTTGAAGCAGATTATGTTGAACCACCTCAGTCTTTCTGCATTACAGGGGAGGGGAAATATATGAATAACCTTTTTAACCATTACTCATGTTTCTTTGAAACAAATCTAAATTGCTGCTAAAGGATTGATAAAATTGTAGCTACTGTATTATCAGTTATTCATAACTGACTTTATTATCAATACTGCATCAGAAATTACTATCCTTGGTGATTTTAATGTCCATAATGTTGAATGGCTCACTTATTCAGCCAGAGCTGATGACTCTGGTTTTGAATGTGAGCTATTTGCAGACTCATTTAATCTCACCTAGTTAGTCAGTCAACCTACCCGTGTACCAGACAACCCCGATCAAAATCCCCACCAATTGGACTTGTTTCTGACAACCAGTTCAGATAATTATAATGTCAAAGTGAAGTTCCCCCTCGGATCCTCAGAACATTGTCTGATACAAGCCACCAGTTCAACACCTACCACATCCTCCTGCTCTGAACCTGTTGTGGTGACTAAGTGGCACTATGACAGGGCAGACTGGAAGTGTCTCCAAAATTTTTTCATGGATGCTCCTTGGACCTCCTTTTTCTCTCAAGATGCAAACTTCACATTGGGCCACATACAGGATTTCATTAAAGTTGGCATGGAAACATTCATTCCCCATCATAGGTACAGAAGATGATGTAATTCACCTAAATGGTTTGACCACAATTGTGCTAGAGTAACAGAACATAAAACAGTAGCCTATAACAACCAAAATTAAAGAAGCCTTTAACTGTGATAGAAAATATCAGAAACCATGCCAAAACTATTATCAATCTTTCTAAATCAACCTTTCTTCATAGACAAGCTAACAAACTACTAAACAACCCAAATGATAACAAAATATTCTGTTCTGTCCGTAATTCGTTCAAATCTAGCTTCACTACCACCTGTTCCATTGCACCGTTACAGTCCCCCAGTGGAAATCTAGTAAGTGACCCATGTGAAAAAGCCAACCTTCTTGTTGATATTTTTTTAACAAACTCAACCCCAAATACAGAAAATCACAATATTCCTGTACTTGATTTTAATTCCCCTCAAGTACCTTTCAAGATTCACACAAGATATGTACAAACTGTATTACAGAATCTCTCAGTAGACAAAGCTACTGGCCCAGATGAAATTCCTTCAGTAGTACTTAAAAATTGCTCCCCAGTGTTGGCTTCTGTATTGGCAAAATTTTTCTTCATATGCATCTGTACCTCAAATTTTCTAGCCTCTTGGAAAGAAGCAAATATCCATCGTGTTCCTAAAATTGAGGCCACTTCTGATCCATCAAACTATAGACTAGTCGCTATAACATCCATTCTCGGTAAAGTTTTTGAGACACTAATAAATAAACACAGTTAGGGACCTAGAAATCAATAATCGGCAGTATGGATTTAGACAAGAACATTCAACTGTAGACATTCGTTGCCTTCTTACCCATCAGATTAAAAAACAATAGGCAAACATGGTGAAACACACACAATAGCACTTGATATTTCAAGAGCATTTGACAGAGTCTGGCATCGGGCCACATTGCCAAAATGTCACACTATGGCCTTGAATCACTGGTTCCTCTAATTTCTTCTTACCTTCATAATAGAAAAATATGGGTCATGGTAGATGGAATTTATTCCCAGTTTCATTCCATAAATGCTGGCCTACTTCAGGGATCAGTTTTGGACCCAACCCACTTTCTTATTCATATAAATAACCTATCTGTTACACACAACCCAATACACTCTTATGCTTGACTCGACACTTTATAATTCTTTCAGATTTAGTACCTCCTTTACACAGTCTGATATTATAAATTCCCCCAAAAAAGCACAGCAATTTCTCAGAAGCAGGACCTTTCTAAAATTAATCAGTGGGGATGAACAAATTTAATCCTCAGACAACTAAATACATTAATTTCTTCAACAGAAAGAATCCCTCAGACTTCCACATAATTTTAAATGATGTCAGTATACCCATATCCACCGCAATTGATATCCTCGGTGTCACACTAAACACCAGCCTAAGCTGGACAGCTAATGTTAGATCCCTTGCTAAAAAGGCTTCTAAAAAACTGGGACTCCTGTACAGAGTTCGTGAATTCTTCACTGACGAGCAGTCGGCCACAATATACAAAAGTCATGTGCGTTCTCAGATCAAATACTGTTCGCCACTGTGGAGTGGATGTGGAGCAGTTGCATTGAGGCAGTTGATCAAAATTCAAAATAAAGCCATTAGATTAATCAATAATCCTGCCATTATACAGGACCATCCTTCATTGTCAGTACATTGAGATGTTGCATCTTTAGCATTATGTTACCAATATTTTTACCGTAAGTGCTCTGACGAACTTACTTCAGTTTTGTCTCCTTTTCCCATTTTCTTCCGAAATACTTGGGCAGCTGGGAGCGCTCATGAATTCACACTCTCCCCTGCAATGCAGAACCTTTGCTTATCAAAATTCATTCATCCCCAGAATGTCTACTCACAGGAATTCACCTCCTGGGATTTGCTTCCCACAAACATGTAATCCACTTTTATTTAAATCCAGTGTTATAAGTATTTTTATGAATTGAGGATGCCTTTAGGCACATTTTTTTTTTTCATTGTCTTAAAAAAAAAAAAGAAAAAAAAAAGCAGTCTGTGTATATGTAATTTATGTTTCTTATATTTTTTGAAGATTGCAACAGCTCTGGGATTGAAGACAGTCAATGTGGTGCGTGACAGACCAGACATTCTAGAGTTGAAGAAGAAACTAACTGGCCTGGGAGCTGCTGTGGTGGTAACAGAGACAGAGCTAAGGTTAGAGTTAGTATTGTATATATCCAATCATTATACTTTGGTGCAATCATGCACCTTTCCTGAATGGGTGATTTTACACAACGTATTTAATGTGGACAGAAATGAATGATAAGTCTTTGGAAAATAAAGTTTTGGAAACAATGAAAAAATAACAGGTTTTTGCAAGACTAAAAACTACAAGTAAATCTGGAGGCACCCTGAGGAAAAAGCTTCAAACCATGTACAGTACCTCTAAGACATTCTAAGTGGTAATCAGAGAAATCATCCAAGACTCACAGGGGTGAGGAGAGGGTACATTGCCTCTGGTCTCCAGTTAAAATGGCTCACAGGGCAAGGTAATCTTCCCTCAGTCTTCTTGTTCAGATTGTGCATTACAGTCATGCCTCGCAATACAGTGAGGTTACATCACGTAGTTATTTATCTTATAGCAGGGTCGATATAACATGCGTTCACTGAGGATAGCGGAGGGGTTATGACCACATAACCTAAAATCTAAAACAAAAAATAACCCTTTAAGCATTGTCCTAAGTTCTTTCAGTAGCACCACACATTCCACTAGGGGTAGCATCCTTGCCAGACACGATTTCCACATCACATGTTTCAGTAATTCACACACAAAAAGTTACCACTTCACTTAATATCGTACATTTCAATATTTGTTACGCACTTGCACTGTTGTTAGGTGATGGCAGTGGTGTTTCAAGGGCTTTATGCACAAAATGGAATGAACGGGAAATGATCACAGCTAGTGTAAACGTTTGGCAGCCATCTTGGCTCAAACAGGTGGTAGTTGACTTACAAGGGAGGCACTGTGTATGCACGACTTTGTCATATGCGGCCACCAGAATTGTCATAGTAGTGAATTCGCTATTATTTCATGATCATTATAGCAAAACTGGGTATAACTTTTAGATCAGTGTTCTGGCGATGTATCACATACTGAACAGACACATAGCGAGGCTTGTATGTATATGACTTGCTTCCTTAAGAGGATGCTGGAAACACTACTCATGTGTGGTTATGTAATCATAGCCACCACTTTTTATGCGTGTCCAGCATATGAAGGAAAAGTGAGTGAAGCTAGTACAGTACCTCCATATTCACTTGTTCCTGTTGAAAAATGGCTATAATGATGTAAAAATGGCAATAATGATCTGAAGTAAGTTAGCACCATCTACCTGTATAACGATGAAGGTGAAAGACGAAAAGTTCGGCACACATGCCAGCACGCATGCAAGCTGACTGTCACCTGTCGGAGCTAAGATGGCTGTCAATATTTAAATGTGCAGAAACCTGTTCCAACATTTCTACACAAATTTCATAGCTCCTGCCATTCCTCTGAACAGCCGGGCTGCTTCATTGGAAACCACCTGCAATCATTTATGTCCAGTGCTAGTTATTGAATAGCACCATTGTGTGTGTGTGTGTGTGTTTTTTTTTTTAAATAGTGAAATAACTGAAAATCCTTGATAATGTCTGGCCGAGGTGCCACCCCTAGTTGAAATCGTGGTGCTCAGGGCACTGTCCCTGGCAAAAGGAAGGTGAAGCATTCAAGCAAGAACTCTCCCTCATCTGATGAGTGTTCCTTAGGACAGTGAGTGCCCAGGGACACCACCTCTCCCCCAGCCTTAAGGATAACCCTTGATGATGACTCAGCCAGTACCCGAGTGGCATCATGGAATGTGAGAAGTTTGAGGGGTAGAGCAGGAGAAATAGCTGAGGCATTGAATAGGAGGTGGGTGGATGTGGCATGTGTGCAGGAAGTCAGGTATAGGGGTGGATCAGCCTAAGTGATTGCCGGGAGGGATGCACGTTACAAGTTGTTTTGGCGGAGATGGGTGGAATATGTCATGAATATGGTGAAAGTCAGTAATAGGATAATATTAGTGAAAATTTTGTTTGGTCAGATAATGTTTGCATTTATATCAGGCTTGGATGAGGTGGAGAAGGATAGATTCTAGGATGACCTAATACGTTTAGTAAGTGGTATGGGGGATGATGAGGTTGTAGTTTTGGGAGGGTACTTAAATGCACGTGTAGGTGAAGCAGCTCAAGGATATGAAGGAGTACGTGGGGGATGTGCATATTTACAAGAAGTGAGGAAGGGAACAGGATACTTGAGTTTGGGGAGGCAATGAACATGATTGTGTGCAACACACATTTTAGGAAAAAAGAGAGAAGGTTGATTACATATGAGTCTGGGGGAAATAACAGCCAGATAAACTATTTCATGGTCAGGAGGGCTGAGTGGAGGTTAGTGAGAGATATTAAAGTTATAGGGAGTAAGGAGTATGTGCTGCAACACAAGTTATTGATATGTGACATAGTCCTTAAGGAGATAAGTATGGAAGTTCAAAAACCAAGCAGCAAGGGATGCCTTCTGTACCTAGATGAATAGAGTGGTGGCTGAATGGGGTGGTGTTGATAGAAGTGTTAATGAACAGTACAGAGCCCTCAAGAACAACCTCTTGAGAGTTACTGATTCAGTGTGTGGATGGACAAGGGGCCCCCCAAGACATAAAGTAACTTAGTGGTGAGATGAGGATGTAGAAGCTACAGTTAAGGAGAAAAGAAGGGTTTTCCAGGAGTGGGGAAGGGGTTGTAGCAGAGAGGAATACAGGTATACCCCGGTTTAACGATGCAATTGGTTAGGTAAAAACCCATTGTTAGGCGGGGTATCGTATATCAGGGTAGATTTAACGTACTGTAATGGGATGTGTTTTTCAGCCTTGGGTTTCTCCCCCAACCAAGTCCAAAACCCAGCCAAAGAGCCCCCAAACAAGTTTAAAGCCAATCTAAATGGCCTAACAGCTGTAAAAGAAGCTAACCTAAGCCTGACACCTTTAAATGACTCACTAAAACCAACAAATAAAATCTGAAAATCATCAGATATGTCTGGAAAAAATCAAACTTAGTAAACTGTACCCCGAAATGACAATGTTCACCCCACCTTTGGTAAACTGTGCCCTGAAATGACAATGTTCACCCCACCTTTGGCCAAAACACATTAATCTAAGGCTAAAAACTGGTTATAAATCAACCTAAACTCAGAGTTTTAGTCTAAAATATCATCACAATCGATAAAAAAATAAAAACCCATCATTAAACCTGGGTTTGGCCATTGTTAGGTGGGGTATGGTGGTATTTTTACCCCCATCGTTAAGCTAGGGTATCGCATCGAGGGGTATTGTATATCTGGATATTACTGTACTTGGCTGCCAAGCATAAGGCAGTAAGAGAGGTTTACAGGGCAAAGTCTGAATCTCAGAGATTTTTACTTGATAACCTAAATAGTGGGGAAAGGAAAAATATATTTAAGGCTGCAAATCAAATGAAGAGGTAGAATAGGGATATCGTAGGTGAACAGTGTGTGAAGAACGATGAAGGAACAGTGATGAACAATGGGGATATTGAAGATGCCTGGAGAGAGCACTACAACTGGTTGAATTAGGAGTTTGGCTGGGACAGGGAAGGTTTAGAGCCAGCAGATCCAGTGTTTGGCCTTTGGCTTATGGCCTTTGCTTGTCACTGCTATTGCAAGCAGGGCAATAGGTAGGATGCAGGTGGAGAAGGCAACAGGTGTGTCTGGGTTGACTGCAGAAATGTTGAAAGCCTTAGGAGATGTAGGAGTGGGGTTAGTCACTGATTTGATAAATACGATTATATAGTGGTAGGTGGAGGCGCTCACCATCCACTCACTTGATGCAGTGCTGCTGTCAGCTGTCCACCCTTTCATCTCCTCCATGCTTCTTTTCTTCCATCCTCTTCTGTCTTTCTTTCCTTCATTCTGGCCTCATCCTTCTGCCTACAGGTGACTTTACACTTCCTCTTCTGTGTTTCTTTCCTTCATTCTTTCCTCTTCCTTCTGCTTATGGTGACTGTGTGCTGAGTGACAAGCCAAATGGTTTCCTGTACACCAGGAAATAATTTACTACGGTGGGTGATAACCACATAACCAAATTTTGGCGCCTGGTGGTTTAGTGGGTAATTACAGCGCTCCAATTGGATTGAGCTGGTGAAGGTTTATATATGGTTGGGGTTCAGTGCTCACGTATTACCACTCAGGAATGAGTGAGGCTGGTCACTCTCATCTTAAATGTTAGGACAAACTTGCCTAGCCCTGGGCTTCTACACTCCTCATGGGGCAGTGTAGGATTGGATGATGGATGGATGGATGGATATGAGTGTGTTGTCCCAAATGATTGGCTAAAGAGTGTAATTGTAAATCTGTAAAAGAGGAAGGGTGGTGCACTGGAAAGAGGAAATTATAGAGGCATAAAGCTTTTGGACCAGGTAATGGAGGTAATAGAGAGAGTTCTACGAGGTATGTTTAGAGAAAGAGTGAATTTTGATATGACACAGTTTGGGTTTATGCCAGGCAAAGGGACCACTGATGCCATATTCATCATTTGACAGCTTCAGGAAAAAAAATATAAGAAAGGAAAAATATGTAAGAAAGAAAAGGGAACTGTACTTTGTTTTTGTTGATTTGGAAAAGGCCTTTGACAGAGTCCCTAGAGAGGTGGTGAAGTGGGCAATGAGAAAGCTTGGGATTGAGAAGTGGCTGGTTAGGGTGGTTATGGCTATGTATGTGGATGCTCGCACCCAGGTAAGGGTGAATGGAGTTTTGAGTGAGGAGCTTTCTGTGAATGTTGGTGTGCATCAGGGGTCAGTCTTGAGCCCCTTGTTGTTTGGTATGGTACTCAAAGCCCTCTCACATGACTTCAGAAATGGACTCCCATGGGAGCTGTTGTATGCTGATGATTTGGTGTTAATTGCAGAGAATGAAAGGGAGGCGGAGGAAAGATGTAGGAAATGGAGAGATGGTATGGGGCACAAGGGTTTAAGAATAAATGCAGATAAAACTAAAGTGATAATATCTAGGACTGGGTCAGTACTCTTAGAGAAGAGGGGGAATGGCCATGTGCGATTTGCCACAAGGGTGTGGGAAATAATTTCATCTTGTGCAGTGTTTGTAATAAGTGGGTGCATAAGAGATGTAATGGTATTAGAGATAGACTGTGAGATAACATTGATTTCATATGTGTGGTGTGTCAGGGAGAGCAGGTTGAGATTGCCAGGTGTGAAAGGATTGAGCTTGCTGGCAAGTCTCTTGAGTGTATGGAAGAGTTTTGTTATTTGGTTGTCATGTTATGTGCTGGAGGTGGAGCTGGAGCTCTGTGGTTAGAATGAGGAATGGTTGGAAGAAGTTCAGAGATCTGTTGCCTCACCTAACATTGAGAAGGTTCTTCCTCTGTGCTAAGGGATCTTTGTATGCGGCATGTGTTAGGAGTGTAATGCTGTGTGTTAGTGAGACCTGGGCAGTAAAGGAAGAGGATATTTGCAGGCTCAGACGTACAGAAATGGCAATGATTAGGTGGATGTGCAGTGTGTCCCTGAGTGTGAGGCCTGGGAGGGGCCAGGTTTACAATGGAAGAGTTGAGAGGTAGGATGGGACTGGAGTGTATTGGAGTTGTGATGAGGAGGGGTAGATTGAGATGGTTTGGCCATGTGGAGAGGATGGGGGATGATAATTGGGTGCAGAAAGTGAGAAGTGTTAATGTTAGGGGTTGGGTAGCAAGAGGTAGACCAAAAAAGACCCGGGATGAGGTAAATGAGTGTGACCTCAGGGATAAGGTACTAAATAGGGAAGCTGCCAGAGATCAAGCAGCATGGAGAGCCGTAGGTGGCCAAGGCTGATGCATGCAAGCATGTTGGAGCTGTCAGGGGAAAATGAGAGTTTATCCTCTGGCGAGGTCGCCAGATGT
>JAGKTI010026796.1:0-13465 GCA_018397915.1 Birgus latro | reverse complement strand
TAGTTAGAAAACGGAAGGAGTCTAAGAACTAGTAAGGACTCCTAGTTTGAAACGGAGGGAGTTAAGATTTTAAATGTTTAAGTGTGTTTTTCTTATATTGATGTAACAGTGATTTCATATATATGAATGAGTAAAGAGTGCTATATATATATATAACAGCACTAGTGAGTTTTTACAAGACTGGCTTTGCTTTATTAAAATAGTGTTAATATTCCAGTGATTTAAGAGTAGACGTGTATGTGCGGTTTTTAGGTACTTATGCACGTATAGTGAAATGAGGTGGGAATTACCTCAGAGTTATTTGTAGATTTTTGTAAATACTATTTTGTAATTAAAGCCTAGAAAAGCCATATTACTTTTTCACTTCTTCCAGTTCCCAGTTCTAAGTACATGTGTGTCGGGGCATTTTAGTGAACTCCCCCATGTCGTGCGTTACCTGTGTCGAGGCGGAGTTAAACTACGCTACCACTTATTATTAAATACGGGAGAATATATTCCCGAGAAATACCGTAACGACACCTGGGTAGCGGCACGACACTACCTTCTCCCCTGACAGATGATGCGGTACAAATCAACCTGGCAGTGCTGTCGCCTGTCGCGGGTCCCAGAGTTGCCACCTCATTACTTTGACGAGAGCCAGGCAAGCTATGACGCCTCCAAAAATAATGCTGATCGGCCAAAAACTTTATTTTTGGCAATTTTTTTTAGCCCTTTATGACACGCTTGTCGTCATCATGCATATTCGCAGAAAGACCCAAATGACACCTAACACGTCACCGTGCACGAAAGGGTTAAGTGAACCAATACCGGAAGAATCAAGTTCTAGTACAGGGATGTTCTGGCTGACTTCCTGTAAGGAAGAATTTCTGGCAAATGTACTGGCAAGGATATTCACTTTCCCACACCAGTCATTTGTAACATTATCATTAGAAGAATTTAGTAGAGGAATTGGTGATGACTTGCTAAAGTTGATATTGAAAGAACTAAGAGCTGACCACAATATTCTACTGTCGTTAGGATTGTTTAATAACTCTGAAGCTTGGTTGTGACGAAAGTTTGATTTATTACTACTTTTTCATTTACACTTATATATGTCTTTGAGAAAAACTTTGTCATACAATATGCACTACTTGTGTGAAGACATGTGATATCATAGCCTCCTCCTTTCCTAAATGATGAAAATATTTTGGAAAGCGAATGTCTTTGGAAATATGACTTTCATATTTGAGTTTGTACTGTATAGCTGGCACTTTGGTCTTGGCACAATTAAGGGGGGGAAAAAAAAGTTTTTACATTAATGTACTATAATTTATACAAAACAACAGTAATAACCAACGTATTACTTTAGTCTTTGTAAAAAACTCTTACCAATAAAAATACTACTGGTATATAAATAGTGAAAATATCAAAAGTATTACTAGTTCAATACATACTTTCATTATACGAGCAGAATACGTTAAACAGTACAAAACTAAGGACATCCATCCATCATCAATCCTACACTGCCCCATGAGAAGCATAGGAGCCTGGGACTAGGCAAGTTGGTCCTGACATTCAAGATGCAAGTGACCAGCCTCACTCATCCCTGAGTGGCATTATGTAAGCAATAAACCCCAACCACCCCTTGGATATAAACCTTCACTGGCTCAATCCGACTGGAGTGCCACAATTACCCACTAACCAACAGGCTCCATAATTTGGTTATATGGTTACCACCCAGCACAGAAAATGGTTTCCTGGTGTACACGAAACCATTTGGCTTGTCACTTAGTATAGAGTCAACAATAGGCAGAAGGAAGAGGAAAGAATGAAGGACAGAAAGACAAAAGAGGGAGGTAAAGTCCCCTGTAGGCAGAAGGATGAGGAAAGAATGAAGTAAAGAAAGACAGAGGAGGAAGGGAGGAAAGGAGGGAGGACAGAAAAGGGCAGACACCTGAGAGCAGCACTACATTGAGTGGGATGATAGTGAGCACCCCCATCTACCACTACTGGCTTATAATACAAATAAAGAAAGAAAGAGACTGAAAAATCTCTAAACAAGAAAAACAAAAAGTAAAATGCATGTTTCTGCACCTACCCCATGACTAATTTTGAGGAAGCGGAAGTATGATCGAGCAGCGGCTGTTAGGACAGTGTAGTGGCGCTGCTGGATTTTATTATGAACTTCCACAAGGCAGCCAGTCATTTCCATTACAGTACCAATTGGCAATCCCCACGACTGTAGTGTTGAAGTGATCTGGGTTCCAACCTGATTATGAGAAAAATGATTTTCCATCATTAGAATTACTGGCATTATAATCCAGAAAAACCTGGGTTTCTGTATACAATGAATGATAATTACATACTGTGGTATATATGTACAATAAATCTACCTACTTATCTATATCTATCTATATACTGTATCTATATATCTGTACAGTAATCCCTTATTTATCCGGACATTCAGTATCTGGACATGTTCATTATCCGGATACTGGACCTAGGTTCTGTTAAACCATTATTCAAATTTACTTGTTATTTTCCGGATGTAAAGTTCCCAAGGGCTTCAGCCAGCCAGCCGACATGTTAAAACATTCAGTATCGTGGCTACTGGGCTTGAGCAGTGAGCAGGAAATACAGTAGGTCATAACCTACAACCAGAGCTAAAATGTCCATCTGCCCCTGTACTGAAAGGTCAAAGTAGCACACTGGCCCAATCACTCTCAAGAAACGTCCAGCACCTGAGTAATATGACTGTAACCCTCGAGCGGTGTCAAAACGTCCGTACACATCCCCACCGAACGTTGAAAGTCATGTGGCCACCGGGCTAAGTCATTCCCAACTGCCACCATGCATCTAACACAGACCACAAGCCATGAGTACATGTTTGGTGACAGCAGCCGTTCAAAACTCTACCAAACGTCCAAAGTCGCCTAGGCACCAGGAGTTTTGTTTCCGAATGGCCACCACGCATCTGCCAGACAGTAAGCTATGAGTAAATGTACAGTAAATACACTCCTCCAGCTCGAGAGAGTAGGGTGAAAATCCTGTCCACAGCCTCGCTTCTTCCCCCCAACTGTCCCTCCTCCATACCATCTTGGCTCCTCCCTCACTCCCTCAGTCTCTCCCCTCCTTCGCTCTAATAGCACTGACTCATGAGTTTTTAAATTTTTGTGCGCTTTATTAAAATACTATTGGTCGTATCGAAATTCCAAAGTGACCACGAGAGAGCTCATGAAATTCTGCATCTAGACATATTCTTAACTCTTGGAAGGTCTATCTATCTATCTATTGCCAGACGCCATAATCCCGTACGGGGTGGCCATTTGACTTTGGGTTGTTTTACACGGAGGGGCACTAACCCTCCACCAACCCACTTGCTGACATGGAGGGAGCACGTATGGTTTGATTATATGGTTACCATCCAGTGTTGTACATGGTTCCTTGGCTTACAGGAAGCCATTTGGCTTGCCACTCAATGAAAAGCCACCTGTAAAGGAAAGAAAAGCAATAAGAAGTGACAGGAAAGATGGGAGAAATAGGAATAGAGGAGGACAGGCATAGAAATAGAATGATAACAGCTAAGGAAGAAGTAGGCAGCACTACATGAAGTGAGTGGATGATGGTTGCCATCACCTACCACTTCTTGGTGTTAGCAAAATTTTGTATGATGTCTTTTTACTAGCAGCGTCTGCACTAATTTCTGTAAATACTCATACACATTTTCCACGTTCAAATCACTTAGCTTCCAAAATTCAGTGAACATCAATCACTGGCCTTGTAACTTTAGGAAAACAACCATCTGCACAAGGCGGTCCCACACTCCTGGCTACAACTTGTTGCTTCGTTGCTATCCTGGTATAAGCCTCACCAGAATTTCTTCTTTGCCACATTACAAGTACACTGCCACATTTCAGGCTGATGCACTTTCATTCACATTGAGGTGCTAGGGATGTTTAGCTCACTGTTATCACCCATTATGATATATAATTAATGCTGTAACAGCAAGAAATAAGATGAAAAGAGCTTCCACTGAATGATCCATGGGGACACATGAGTGGATGGCGACTGAGTGTAAACCGTGCACCCAATGGCTGAAAAACGCAAAAAAAACTCCCAGGTGCGCTCCTACACTGTTGCTCATTGGCTAGTGAGGCTGTGAAACCAGCTGATGGCATTTGGCTGTCTCGTCCACCAAAGTATGAGTACCTACTAGACACTGCGTCAGTGGGTGCTGTAGCGTCACAACTTAAAGTGGGATTTTCACCCTTCCCGACATTTCTGTTTCCAGCCTCGAGCCATGTTCTTGACAGAGAAAAGCTAGATGAAGACAGTGTTATACATAACTCAATGTCGTTAAATATGACGCTTGGCTGACTCCTCTACTGCACGTCTCATATTACACAACACCCTTTGTAACAACACAGGATGTACCAATACTATTCCTTGAGCAATTTATATTCTAAAGTTAAAGTCCTCTCTGACAGAGATAATCTCAGTATGAGAGGAACACCATCCAATGCAACAGATTGTGCCAACATGCAACACTCCTGCCATTATACAGTATCTCAGAACGACAAATTACAACTACTGCAGGCCAAAGCCAAAGGTGGCTGTTGTATGTATGTACGCAACAACCTATCTTGCTCTCGTGTTCCTGAACTTGATTCTTCTGAATTCTCTATTCACTGGCTTCGGCTCTCCTGTCATTCTCTGACTAAATATATCTGCGATGCCTACTTATTGCCTTATACTACTATAAAAAATTCGTTGACTATCTTACTTCGACGATGGAACACATTCTATCCATTTCTCCATTCTATGAAATCTACATTCTTGGAGATTTCAATGTTCACCACCACCTTTCGCTCTCCTCTCCTATCACTGATCCACCTGGTGAACACGCCTACATCTCCTTAATGACCTAGAGTAGCTTGTACAGCACCCAACCCGTATCCCTGACCGCCTTGGAGAGAGCTCCAACATACTTGACCTCTTCCTTAAAACTAATCCTTCTGCTTACACTGCTAATCTTTTCTCTCCGTTAGGATCCTCCAATCATAACCTTATTACCATAACCTGTCCTACTGCTCCAGTGCGGCCTGAGGACCCTCCAAAGAAATGTCATCTGAGGCACTTTGGAGCTGTGGATTGGGAGGCCCTCAGGCAGTACTTCTTTGATTTTCCCTGCAATGATTATTGCTTCCATGGCTGGAAGCCATCTGCATGAGCCGTATGCATTACGGATGTTATTCTCTCGGGCATGGAAGCATACATTCCTTTCTCATATCCACTGTCTAATGCAAGAAAGCCTTGCTTTAATCACGATTATTCCAATGCTGTACGCAAGGAGAGGGCCTAAAAAAGGTACCGGAGCCAACCCAACCCTGAATCACATCTTTCTTATGTTTCTGACCTAAATCGTGCTAAGTCTGTTCTTCGCTCTGCTAAAAATAATTTCATCCGCACTAAATGTTCTCAACTCTCCAATTCTAATTCTTCCAGCTCCTTCTGGCACCTCGCCAAAAACCTTTCAAACAACTTTACCTCATCATCTTTCCCTCCTCTTCTCTACTCTGATGACTCTGTAGCTATATCTTCTACTGACAAAGCAGATCTCTTTGCTCAGACTTTCTCCTCCAATTCCAACTTAGATGATTCCGATGCTGTTCCTCCATCTCTTCCCCCCCTCTGACTTCCTCATGCCTGACATTAAAATTTCTGCAGCTGATGTATTTTCAGCCATCACTGGCCTCAATTCTAACAAGGCATATAGGCCTGATGTACCTCAAGAACTCTGCTTCTGTGCTTACACCCTGCCTAGGTAAAGTCTTTCGTCTTTATCTGTCAACTTGTACCTTTCCTTCTTGCTGGAAGTTTGCTCTCATTCAGCTGGTCCCAAACAAGGGTGACCATTCCCAATCCTCTAACTATCGTCCAACTGCTTTAACATCATGTGTTACAAAAGTGCTCGAGTCTATTCTTAACAGAATTATTTAAAAAAAATCTTTCCTATCACAACCTTCTTTCTGATCGTCAGTATGGGTTCCATCAGGGATGCTCCACTGGCGATCTTCTCACCTACCTCTCAGACTCCTGGTCATCCTCCTTTCAGGACGTTGATGAAAGATTTGCCATTGCACTTGACATCTCAAAGGCTTTCGATTGAGTCTGGCATATATCTTTAATTTCCAAACTGCCCTCTTATGGTTTCTATCCTTCTGTCTGTACCTTCATCTATGGCTTCCTTTTGGTCAATCTATAGCCACTGTTGTAGATGGCCATTGCTCTTCTCCTAGATCTATCAACCGTGGTGTTCCTCAGGGTTCTGTCCTATCACCAACTCTCTTCCTTTTATTCATAAATGACCTTCTAAGCTGTACATCTAACCCTATCCACTTGTACGCTGATGATTCCAACCTTCACCTTTCCATTCGGTTCCCGCAACGTCCATCTCAGCAGTTACTTCAACAAACAGGGGATGAGGCTATGGCACACCTAATATCTGACTTGGCTCGTTCCTCTGACTGGGGTAAAAATAATCTTGTTGTTTGTAATGCATAAAAGACTCAGTTCTTACACATATAAACCTGACAAAATCTTCCACAGGATTACCCACTAATGTTTAATAATGTCCAAGCTCATTCCTGCATCATCCTTCAACATGCTTGGGGTTTCATTCACTCGGGATTTATCTTGGAAAGAACATATTACAGCTCTTATGAAATCTGTCTCCAAGAGATTAGGTGTGCTAAGCCGACTCCGAACCTTCTTTACCCCTGCACAGTTGTTGACTATGCACGGGATTTATTCGCACGTGTTTAGAGTACAACTCTCATGTGTAGGGAGGCTCCCCACATACAGCTCTTCTCACTACAGTAGGGTGGAGTCTAAGGCTTTTCATCTCATCAACTCTCCTCCTCTTATTGGCTCCTTTCAACCTCTGTCTCTTCGCCGCACTGTTGCATCTTTATGTCTTTTCTATCGCTACTTCAATGGCCACTGATCCTCTTAACTGTCTGCTTGCATCCCTCCACCTCTACGACGGATACACAGCACCCATCTAGCAACAACCTCTCATCCCATTTCTGTCCAACTCTCTAATGCAAGAGTTAACCGTTACTCCCAGTCCTTCATTTATGCAACTGGTCAACTCTGGAACTGTCTTCCTCTCTCTGTATTTCCTACCTCCTATGATCTCCAGTCATTCAAACACAGTGTGTCCAGGCATCTCGAAATGAACGTATCTTGAATTTGGCTCTCTTTCGTATTTTTTTTTTTCCTTGGAAGGAACAGTTTGCGGGCCCATGGCCTTTGATTCCTTCTTCCTTGTATAAAAAAAAAAAAAAGGCATATAAAACTGTCTCCACATAAACATTACCTGACCCTCATCAACAACATCCCACATTCAAACACTACTACACTAATAAATACCTATACACCCACTTCATATGCATGGCAGTACAACACCCCAATCAGTACAGAAGTAGGCTGTAGCGCCAGTCGAGCAGGGCAGTACTCCCAAGGTGGATGGAAAGCTGATGACAGGGAGAGCTGGAGCTCCCGTTTCATCAGCACTCGGGAATAGTTCCTGACCATCCCCCTTTGCTGAACTTTTTCACCGTTTCAGTTACACGCAAAGTAGGCCAGGATGCTCTCCAATACAAGTTTCTCTTACTGTCTACACCATTCTACATGCACAGTACACACTACACTACCTTTTCAAAATTAAAGAAAAATGTTTGTTTTTTTAACCATGCCTCGGAGTCCCCAAGGGGGAGGGGGAGGGGGGAGACCATAAAGGCCAATATCATCCACCCATCTCCCGGTGATGACTCAACGTCCCTGGAGCCACAGTTTGACTCACTTCTTCTTCATTTCTGCAACATTCGCAGCCTTTCTTCGAACTTTCTTTCTGTAAAGCAACACCTCTCCTCCTCTAAACCTCACCTTCTCTTCTTAACAGAGACTCAGCTGTCTAAGGCAACTGAAAGCAAACCCTTCTCTGCATCCTCCTACTTTCTCTATACTCATTTCAAAGCCAAAGGTGGCTGTCGTGTATATGTACACAACGACCTATCTTGCTTTCGAGTTCCTGAACTTGATTCTTCTGAATTCTCTACTCTCTGGCTTCGGCTCTCCTGTCATTGTCTGACTAAATATATGTGCACTGTTTACTTATTGCCTAATTCTACTATCAAAATTTTTTCTACAATCTTACATCTATGATGGAACACAATCTATCCATTTCTCCTTTCTCTGAAATCTCCATTCTAGTAGATTTCAATGTTCACCACCATCTTTGGCTCTCCTCTCTTTTCAGTGATCCATCTGTTGAACAAGCATATATCTTTTCTATCCTTAATAACCTAGAGCAGCTTGTACAGCGCCCTACCCATATCCATGACCGCCTTGGAGAGAGCTCCAACATACTTGACTTCTTCATTACAACTAATCCTTCTGCTTACACTGTTAATCTTTTCTCTCCGCTGGGCTCCTCTGATCATAACCCTATTACCTTAACCTGTCCTATCACTTCGGTGCGGCCTGTGGACCCTCCAAAGAAACGTCGTCTGTTGCACTTTTGAGCTGTGGATTGGGAGGCCCTCAGGCAGTACTTCTTTGATTTTCCCCAGACCGATTATTGCTTCTATGGCCGGGAGCCATGTATGTGCCTTACGCATTATGGAGATTATTCTCTTGGGCATGGACGCATACATTCCTTTCTCATATCCTCTGTCTAATGCAAGAAAGCCTTGCTTTAATCACGCTTGTTCTAATGCTGTCCGCAACAAGGAGAGGGCATATAAAAGGTACCGAAGCCAACCCACCCCTGACTCACATCTTTCTTATGTTCCTGCCCAGAATAGTTCTAAGTCTGTTCTTCGCTCTGCTGAAAATAATATCATCCGCACTGAATGTTCTCAACTCTCCAACTCGAATTCTTCCTGCTCCTTCTGGCACCTTGCCAAAAACCTTTCTAAAAACTTATCTCATCATCTTTCCCTTCTCTTTTCTACTCTGATGGCTCTGTAGCTATTTCTTATACTGATAAAGCAGAGCTCTTTGTTCAGACTTTCTCCTCCAATTCAACCTCATACAATTCCGGTGCTGTTCCTCCATCACTTCCCCCCTCTGACTTCCTCATGGCTCACATTAAAATTTCTTCAGCTGATGTATTTTCTTGCATCACTTGCATCAATACTAACAAGGCAAATGGGCTTGATGGAGTCCCACCTGTTGTCCTCAAAAACCGTGCTTCTGTGCTTACACCCTGCATAGGTAAACTCTTTCGCCTTTGTCTGTCAACTTGTACCTTTCCTTCTTGCTGGAAGTTTGCTCTCATTCAGCCAGTCCCAAAGAAGGGTGACCATTGCCAACCCTCTAACTATCGTCCAATTGCTTTAACATCATGTGTCTCAAAAGAATTCAAGTCTATTCCGAACAGAAAATTTTTAAAGCATCTTTCCTATCACAACCTTCTTTCTGATCGTCAGTATGGGTTCCATCTGGAACACTCCACTCATGATCTCACCTACCTTTCCGATTCCTGGTCATCCTCCTTTCAGGACTTTGGCGAAAGCTTTGCCATTGCACCTGACATCTCAAAGGCTTACAATCGAGTCAGGCATAAATCTTTAATTTCCAAACTGCCCTCTTATGGTTTCTATCCTTCTATCTGTGCCATCATCTATAGCTTCTTTTCTGGTCATTCTATAGCCGCTGTTGTAGACAGCCAACGTTCTTCTCCAAGATCTATCAACAGTGGTGTTCCTCAGGGCTCTGTCCTATCACCAACTCTCTTCCTTTTATTCATCGATGACCTTCTAAGCTGTACATCTAACCCTATCCACTTGTACGCTGATGATCCCAGCCTTCACCTTTCCATTTGGTTCCCGCAACATCCATCTCAGCAGTTACTTCAGCAAACAAGGGATGAAGCTATGGCACACCTAATGTCTAACTTGGCTCGTATCTCCGACTAGGGTAAAAATAATCTTGTTGTTTGTAATGCATGAAAGACTCAGTTCTTACACCTATCAACCCAAAAAAATCTTCCACATTAGTACCCACTAATGTTTAATAATGTCCAGCTCGTTCCTGCATCATCCTTGAACATGCTTGAGGTTTCATTCACTCGGGATTTATGTTGGAAAGAACATATTACATCTCTTGTGAAATCTGCTTCCAAGAGATGAGGTGTGCTAAGCCAACTCCGAACCTTCTTTACCCCTGCACAGTTGTTGACCTTGTACACGGGTTTTATTCGCCCCTATTTAGAGTACAACTCTCGTGTGGGGTGGCTCCCCACATACAGCTCAACAGGGTGGATTCTAAGGCTTTTCGTCTCATTAAACTCTCCTTCTCTTACTGGCTCCCTTCAACCTCTGTCTGTTCGCTGCACTGTTGCATCTTTATCTCTTTTCTATTGCTACTTCAATAGCCACTGTTCCTCTGAACTGTCTGCTTGGATCCCTCCACCTCTACGACGGGAACGTAGCACCCATCGAGCAACAACCTTCCATCCCTTTTTTGTCCAACTCTCTAATGCAAGAGTTAACTGTTACTCTCAGTCCTTCATTTATGCAACTGGTCAACTCTGGAACTGTTTCCCTCTGTCCGCATTTCCTACTTCCTAAGATCTCCAGTCTTTCAAATGCAGTGTGTCCAGGCATCTCAAAGTGATCGGATCTTGAATTTGGCTCTCTTTTGTATTGTTTTTTATTTCATCTTGGAAGGAACAGTTTCCGGGCCCATGGCCTTTGGCTCCTTCTTCCTTGCATAAAAAAACAAAAAAAACAATACTCTATGACCCCTCCACCCACACATCCACCTATTGGAAGTATGGATTTATTAAACAGTCAATTGAGTTGTCGGGTTCGCATATCTAACTTAAATCAGGACACCACCAAGCCCCTCTAAGCTACCAGCATACCTTGTAGATCTGGGTTGGTTGAAGTCACAAATGACACATACCTTGCTTATGTATTAATTCCATATGACACAACACATGTAATGGAACACTGCACAGCACATGGTGCCCTAAGGTACAGATATAACATCAACAGTGTAACGAACCTGTGCGAAAATCCCAAAAGGGTGGTTGCTTACCTGCAGTCAACGTATCTGCTTGGTCATGTAGACTGGAGTTGAACAAAACAATAACAAAAGTACACTTGGACCTTCAATTATGCACAAATATGGTCGACAGTGTGCACCGCATTTTTGAAAATCGCATAATTCAAATACTATAAACAATACAACAAATAGAATATGGTCGACATCCTCCCCAGCTGGCACATTTTCGCTGCATTTTATTCATCTTTTTATACACACATACATATTTTACACACATGTATAGTAGTATATTTGTTACAAAGAGTTAACCAATCCTATTATCCAATCCTATGTCGCAACCACAAAGGAGCGTAGGAGCCCGGGGCCAGGCAAGCTGGTCCCGACATTTAAGCTAAGACTGACCAGCCTCACTCATCCCTGAATGGCATTAAGTGTGCAAAAAACCCCAACCATCCCTTGGATATAAACTTTCACCGGCTCAATCCGATTGGAGCGCAGTACTGTAATTACTGTACCCACTAAATCACCAGGCGCCAAAATTTGGTTATATGGTCATCTATCTATCTATCTATATACCTAGGCTGCTTCCCCCAAGAAAAGGGAGGTAGCCGAGACAGGTCAACACACTACCAATTTACTCATCCACTCATACACACTGATTCGCATCTTAGCCCCGAATGGGAGAAGGGACAGATCCTCACCGCACCACACCGCACGAGGGTCAACCACACAGTGCAGTCAGTGACATCCGAAGCAGGGCCCGACAGCAAAGCTGGTTTACCCCTGTCACATCATAATGGACCCATCACCTGACCTGATCAGGTGCGGGTAAGGGTATGGGTATGGTCATAGTATTTAAAAAAAAAAAAAAAAAAAAAAAAAAAAAAAAAAAAATGGGGGGGCAATTGTTGTTCATGTATATTTGTCACAAAAAGTTAACCATAGTAAATAAGAAAAGAAAAACAAGTCAAATGTTGCATTCATGTTACAAAAAGTTAACCATAGTATAGAAAGAAAAAAAAAAAAGTCAAATGTTGCATTTGTGGGCTGGTGGGGCTGGGCTGGGGCTACTGGGACCCCACGGGGCTTTGATCGTCGTCACCATCGGTGTCGCTACTGTCAACAGAAACCCCTTCATGTTCTTGATGGGTGGCTACTTCACTCATAAATCCCTGAAAATCCAGTTCAGAGAAATCATCATCAGAGTCCATAGGGTTGTTGGTTAATGGGCGAGGGTCGTCAGGGTTGGCAGGGCCAGCAGGGATGCTTGCGGTCAGTGTCGGTTTGGGTTGCAGGAACGTCATTATTAGTTGCTGCGTCCTCTTGTAGTAGTAGCAGCAGTTGTTCCCTAGGCAGTCTGGCCGAACAGCCCCGAGTCCCTAAGGAAGGCAATGGCCGAGACCGGGCTTTCCCACAAAGCTCTCAAGAAGTGTATGTTGTGTTGCTGGTGTAGGTGATTGTGGGTAATGCAGTCTTCCATGATGTGCTTAATAGTATGGGGTGCTGTGTTACATCCTGGACAGGCGTCAGCGACGGAGTCATCCAGCCTCTTCTGATAACTTAAGAGGACTGGATGATGCCCACATCTCAGCCTGCCCAGGTGGACCCTGTCCTCACGAGGGAGATGGTGTTCGGAAGGATGGATATCTGAAGGCCGTGCATGCAGCTGTGTGTTGTCTTTGGGTGACTGAATGGAACGGCGAGTGATTTGAGTATGAATATGCTTCTGGAAGCTGGTCTGAGGCAGGCAGGGGGGAAGAGATGATAGTATTTGTGTATGATATCATGTGCTGGGTGTTGTTTTGATGTTCCTTGGTGTGTGTGTGGATGTGCTGCCATGTAGTGTAGTGGATGTTGTGGGTTTGTTGAGGCTGCAGTGAGAATTTGGGTGCCTCTCATGTCTAGATGATCCTTGACTTTGAGGACTTTGGTTTCTTGGTGTATGTGGTCTGTAGGTGTAGTAGCTGTGCAGCCTGTGATTATTTTTAGGGCCTTGTTTTGTATGGTCTGAAAAGTGTTGTAGTGTGTTTTAGTGAGGTTAGGAGCCCAAGCAGGGCTTGCATAAATCATCACTGAACGTATATATTGTTTGTATACTGTGGTGGTGATTTCTTTGTTGTGTCCAAATGTTGCATGGGCAAGTGACTTCAAGGCATTGAGTCTAGGTGTTAATTTATTTTTGATGTTTGTGATGTGTTGTTTAAATGACACTGATGTATTGTATGTTACACCAAAGATTTTGTATGTGTGTGTGTGTGTGTGTGTGTGTATTTACCTAATTGTATTTACCTAATTGTGATATACAGGAAATGAGCTACGCTCGTGGGGTCCCGTCTCTGTTTCTCAATAAGTCAAATTTGGCCTTAAACTCATTTAAGTTTTTAGACCGGACGATCTCTTTGTCCAG